>VXAD01012650.1:497167-614378 GCA_013399195.1 Dicrurus megarhynchus | reverse complement strand
CCCGGTTGAGGCCCCACCCCCACCCCAGCCGGCGGCGGGCGGCCCCGGAGGGCCGGAGACCTGGCGGGAGCTGGGCACACCTGAGAGACAGTGTTCTCCCTGTCTCTGCACGGCTGAGGAGCCGGGCCAGCGGCCACTCGCCCGCCCGGGCCGAGCGCTGAGGCGGCAGCGGCCCCGCACTGAGCTGCAGCGGAGGCGGCGCTCGGCCCCGTGAGGCGGCGCCTGCCGGCCCCTCAGGGCGGNTCCCGCTAAGGTCTGAATCATGGATAAAGCATTTTGCTGCATTTTCAGTCTGAATGTCAAGGAATACTTAGTCAAAAACCTTACAGATTTGCACCACAGAAGTAAAAAGGTTTCTTTTTGGAAAATAAAATTCAGTAAAATGTTGGTTGGAATTGATTTTATTCCTACCTTTTACTTCATAAAGAAGAACAAATTGTGTATCTGTTTTCTGTTATTTTTGGTCAGACTGACCAGCCTACTGTAGCAGGGGTATCTTAGCAGCACAATTTCAATGTTATCTTCATAATTAAAAAAAAAAAAAAAAAAGTATGAGAGCTTTATATCCATCTATCTTTTTGTATTTATTTAAGATGCAAACTTTAAAGACCAGGGACCAGTGGATTTCTCTGCAACACTCTTTCAGCACCACCTTCACCAATTGCTGGACCAGTGTTAACAAATTTCTAACTATCACCATTATGACCAAGGTACAGTAATTTATTTTACCCTTCTCTTGATTAGTGAATTCTGTGCTTTGTAATCTTATAGACACACTTTCCCCCCTGCCATCCACATTCTAGTAAATTATGTCAAGATAATCCTTTATCAAAACTAAAAATAACTGATGCCAACCTTGATTCTGATGGTCAGTAGAAAATGGAAATCCTAAGCATTTTCTCTGAGTTTAGCTCATCACAGCATTATAAGGAATCTGAGGTGATACAAGAGTCTCCAGAAGTTTTGCTGGGCAGTGCTCCATTTCATGCTATTGTTATGTTGAAATTTCGTACACTGTAGACTACAGTCTTCATCATAAGTCATTATTTTCTCTTTTTGTCAGCAATTGTAAAATCATAGAACCACCAAGTTGGAAGGGACCTGGCAGGATCATTGAGCCCAACTCTTAAGTGAATGGCCCTGTTGTATACAGAATTATATAAACAGTGTGACAACGAATTGTAATATAGACAGCAAATAGTAATATTAGACACACATCTCACCATCAACAGGCTTGTTCAAGGTGGATCCAAATGTTTAATCCTACATGCCCTCAGTTTCTGGAAGTTATATAACATACTTTAGAACATCAGTTCTGCATAAAGTTCTGAAATGTGAATATTCTTTACCATGTAAGAAGCACTAAGATTCAGCAAAATTAACATGTTCATGCAGTATTCTGCATGTATGCCTTATGTGTTCCTCATTATTCTCAAGAATTCTTTGATAATAAAATCTAGAAGTTCTAGGTATTCCCACATTTCTCCCAGATTCCTATGTTAGTTTTTGAAACATAAGAATTTCGTCATTTATCGCTATGTAATTTTGGCTCATACAATCTAGACTTTTGTGAGTTCTGTTACAAAACTAGTTTCTTAATTTTCTTTATTTCTCTTCTAGTACCTACTTTTGTTCTTATGCTGATGGTTTTTTAATCCCTTTTCACTAGATACTTGCTGTCCGGCTAGAATCCAAACAATGTTTTCCGAACATTGCTAACCTGTCCAACATACCCGTTGAAACTCAGGGTACAGTCGCAATGGGTAACTACACTGGGTTGGAGCTACACAGGCAGCATGCTTATATCCCACACTGCATTTCCAAACACACAGCAGTCTTCCATGATGCAGCAATTTTCAATGCAGTGGTTTTAGAAGTATAACTGAACTTCACAACTTGCCATTAGAGTCATCCATGAATCACCAAAATACCATAATGCAGAATTTGAAAAGGCAGCTAATTTATTGCAATTTAAGATTAATATAAAACAAAAAACTCCCCAAACCCAGCCCAATCCCCCTTTATCTTAATCCTAACTTCTGCATTTCAGCAGGAATAAATATTGGACCTCATAACCCTTTCATTTTTGTAATGTTATACAGGTTTATGTTAGTGTTTGCAGTAATGGGAAGACTTGTCCATCCTAAACTCCAATTTACAGGAACGTTGCTTATTCTGAAGCCAGACAGAAACAAGCTATATTAAAGTACAACTGTTACTTTTTGTAGTCGCTTGCAAATCTCAGGTAGAAAAAGAACAGCTCTTAATTGTTGTAGTACTTCTGATTACAAGTGCAATAATGATAGACTTGTTACACAATGGCTGCACTAATGCAAGCCATTCCTAGCCTTACTTTAGACTGCATTAGAAAATTAAATAATTTGTCATTTATATGGTCATGGCTAGATGCCAAAAGGTGAAAAGCTATTATTAAATGAAATGTTACAAAATGCTATAGCCTCAAGAATTGAATGGAAACAAAATATTTCATAGGCAGTAAATAATCTACAGAATTTAACTGATGAGGTTATCCAAAGTGTAGTCCACAGAAGCTTACAGTTTCTATACGTTAACTAGGGGTTTTTTGGCGATCTGTTAATGTTTAAATTGTCATACAACACTAACTTGTAGAAAAACATGTAACCAACAATTTATAAATGGAAACACTTTAATCATAAAACAGATCATTATAATGGAACCTACTCCTTCTGTAAGTAAAAAATTGAGATGCATAGTCTTACTCTGATTTATTACCTTAAAATCTCCTTATCTAAATGGATATGCACAAACATTATTCACTACAGTGAATCCCTATAAGTTAGGAGGACTTCCTGCTTTTTAAATACCTGTTCATCTCTGTGTACATTTTTCTTTGCCCGGAGATGAACTTGTGATTACAAAGAGAATGCATGATTGCATTAAGCCACACACATCATAAACACTGGTGAATCAGAATTGAATGTAATAATACTAAACAGGTTTGCTGGAAGGGAAAAAACAGTGCTGAAGACTTTAAGGACACTGCTGAAATGCATACTGCTTTCATGAAAATCTTAAGGCAATTTTGAATTTTGGGTATGCAGATACAGCACTGTGAACTCTTAAGTATCCAAGTTACCATGTATTGTGTTTTATTGTCTTGTCCTACCAGGTCACACAGGTGCTGCTGTAGTTTTCCGTTTTTAGCTTTTAAATAAATACAAATGCATTTTGTTTAAGGGTTGCCACCATTTTGAAGAAAACAAACTGTGCAAGAGGTTTGGTAGCCAAGATCTTGCGGCAGTGATGTTTTTAAACTGACATCTGAAATGGCAGTATCTGCATTTAATGTGTCTGTGCATACTTGCATACAAAGATTGTTGCTCCAGCTGAGACATCTAGTTTTCTTCTTTTGAACTAGTAGAAGAAAAATCCTGAATAGGAAACTACTGCATTACCTGAATACTGAGGACAGAAAAGGGCAAAGCAACTGAGTTTTACTGCATGGATCAAAGCAAAAAACAGCAAAGGGGACTGAAAAGGAGAAAACCTCCATTCAAAAATTCTTCAGTAGTGAAGGAAATTAAATACCAGCAATGTTAATGTAAGAGTGGATTCCACTGTCTCTGAAATCAATGGAAGTAGTGAGAAAAATATTGGAGCTTTATGCATATATTCAAAGATGATTTAAAGAAACCAACAGCTGCAGAGTATTCAGCTAAGGACTACAGAAGTGCAGCAAAACTACGTAGGTAGCAGCACAGCATTAAAGAGTAATTACACTTGCATCAGGAAAAAAGCAGAGAAGCAGGTCAATAATACAACAATTCTAGCCAAGACTGAAGTGCAAGGTACATAACCATAGTCCAGCCCTTACAAATCATAAGCACAAACTGCAGACCTCAGGCAGACACCTGGAAACAGAAGCGGGGAGATGGAATGCCTGGTATAGGGACAGCACTGAAATGTACATAGCATTTCTGAACTACAGTGAGTTGGAATTATACTGGATTCATTTCTGACTCTAAACTCCAGAGGAAGGTGACTTAAAGGACTTTTTAAAAAGCCAACAACAAAAATACACATAGAAGAGCCTACACACTGTACACTCTAGATACCAATTAGCCACAGAGTCCAGCTGGCAGTGTACCACAGTTAGTGGTATCTAATCTGTTCTGTAACCTAAGTCACGTTACCCAAATACTATAAAATCACTCTTTATTCTGCAGAGCTGGAGTGTGATGCTCCCAAGAATAATCCTTACTCTTGCTTTTTGAAGCTTTCTTCACAGAGGCAGCAACAGTGTAACTGGGAGTGCCATTACAACATCTCATAGCTAATTATTATTTTAAAATTATTATCACAGAATATCCTGACTTGGAAGGGACCCACCAAGATCACAGAGTCTGACTCGTAGCTCTGCATGGACATCCCAAGAGTCACACCATGCGCCTGTTATATTTAAATCTATGCATTTACCCTTAGTGGATGAATATCGGAGCTATTGAGTGTCCTGTATCACTCAATGCTAGGTCTGAGCACATAGGACATTAATGATAAAGTTTGGAAGGTGAACTTATCCAAATAACCAAAGTGCCTTTTCCTTACATCTTCCCACAGGCAACATTTTACCCCTCTATAGTACAGAAAATTAAAAGCTGCAGAGGAAAGAGTAAAATGAGATAGTCTTAATGTGAAATACCATCTTATACAAATTCCCAATTATGCTGTACACAATAGCAGTGCTGGGTAAGATGTATCTACAGTTCTTTATTTGCTGCTTTTCTTCTTCCAGCTAATGAGTTCCCTTAGTATTCAAAATCCATCTTTGCTGCCTCACACTGACTAAGGTAAATCACTTGAATGGGCTGAGCTTTCTTCTATTTATTGTTGCTAGGGAACCACCTTGGTATTCACACACATAACATGTATTTTGACATATGTTTTGGAGGATGAGATGCAACAAAGCTTTGCAATATACAGTGAAAGAATGTACTGCAGCATTCTTGGAAACATTCTCCCACAGAAGAGCAGTGTTACTGTAGTACCTTAGCTTTAGATTGCTTTGGATTTCTTTCTTGTTTGTGTAGACAGATCGGAATTGTAAAATTACATGCAGTAATCTGATCAATAGTCCCTAATTTTGCCCAGGATTAAAACAGAAAGAACACCAGTCTGTGAAATAAGTGTTGCTAAAAGAGCATCCTTCTAATTTTTTTTTTTTTTAAATACTCTCGTGTAAGGGAAATGTTCTGTAAGAAGTCTTGCTATTAAGTTATGTAACTAAAAAACACCCAATCCATGTAGGGAGAAAGTGGAAGTATGAACCTTTTCTGAATAGCCAGGTATCTGAAGGTTATTTCAATTACATCAGTCACCTGCTGGAAAGTATCAGTCATACAAATACTGCACTAAGTATTGAAAGGCAATAAGCTTCTTTAAGTCTCAGAAAGTATTTCTCGAGATAGCAGCTTCTGGCAGGACAAAAAATATGATGAAGAGATATTGAAGAGGTATTATTCTGTCCAGTCATGTCTGAGTATGGGGAACAACTCCATTTTAATTTCCTGTTGAGTTTGATTACTGCCAACATATCTGTGTGAGGAGGGACAATTGGGGTTGAAGGCAGCAAAGTTTGAAAAAATGCAAAAAGCATGAAAATGAAACACGAAAGGGCCATATCTCACTTAAGTCCTGTGTGCACATATATATTTATTGATCATGGAAGATCATACTACTTGGACTTGCTCCAATACCAGACATAACATTATAGAGCAGCACTTAATTACTTACTGATGTAAACAGGAGGTGTTCCCTGTCTTAAAGGAGCTTACAAGTTGAGACAAAACAAGCAGGATAAAGGAGACGGCTAGAGAACCTAAATGAAACAATACTTAACAGTCCCTTCAGCTGCCCTGAAGATCTTAGTTTAACAAAACCTACATGCCTATATTTTATATGATGTGTATGTTTACACCAGCATTGTCACCAAGTACCTTGTTGCAGAGCTGAGATTAAAACACCAGCTCCATACTAAACTCTCTTGAGAACAATGGGAAATTGTCCTAGAACAAAGGCAGGTTTTTTTAGGGCCTTTGGAGATACCTGGGAAAAATGCAAAGTTAGTTTTAAATTTTCAAAGCTGATGTGTAACAAACCTAAAATGACCAGCACCATAGAGCAAGAAAGCAGCCAGAGTCTCTAGAAACTAATTTTCAAGCTGCACCCTGCTGGCTATCTCTGCATTAAGTACCCTGAGAAAATGCAATCTTATTCGCAAAGTATTGCTGTACAGTTGCAGAGGGCTCTCCAGCTGGTTTAGGCTTCTTCTGTTGTGCAATACTACACAAAGCAGTTGCATATACAACACGGAGACAAAAAAGGCACAATAGAAAGGAGAGCTCCAGTTCTTCAAAGAAACAGAAGGCAAGTAATACTTTTTACAGCAAACTATTAGTGGCTTCAATAGCCATGTGCAAGGGATATTCCTTGACACCTGAAAAAGAGACAAAGGCTCATTATCTACTTTAGGTATTTGCCAGTATTATAAGTAATCCCTAAGAACATGTTGTTCTGATTTGGCAAGTGCTTCAGTACACAGTTGTGTTCTACATTAAAATGTGACCTATACACATCTGGTCACCAGATTTAAAGCCAAAATGTAGGGACAGTAAATATTTTAACTATACTTTTCTCAGTATTGGGCATGAAGAATACTTGTTTTTCTCCAGCTTTAATCTGTGAAGGTTATCTTGCTTTGTTGTGTTGTAGCATTAAAAAAATAATCCAACCACGAGGAATAAACCCAGCATAATTGTTTTCAATCAAAATTATTAGAAAATTTAGCAGTAATGAGTCAAAGGTAACCTATTAAGGGAAATGTATTAGACACTGCAGTAGGAGACAAGGCAGGGTAAGTCACAAGGTTGAACTTACGGCAGCTGGGACTCTTCTCAGTGTAAGAGAATTTGCAGGGAAACTACTGCCCATCTGAGAAAACGTGCAAGTATTGGCTTTGGGCACTGTGCCCTACCAAAAGGAGACATTCATCAGCCCAGCAGTACAGATCTCACTGACAGCAGTGAGCAATCTCACTCAAACAAAACCAAACTCAACAGATTGTCACACAGAGCCAGTCTCTTCTGATTACGTACACTTCCTTATATCCTGCAGTTGATAATTAAGAGCTGTGAACCTCCTCACACTGGCTCAGGTCATTCCTGTGGGTTCCTTTGCAAACAGCATCATTTCATTCTCATCTATGCTAATAGTCAGACAGGCTCCATTCATCACTGCTCCCACCTCTGAGAAAAGAAAGTGAAAAGCAGAACTGCAGAATCTGGGTTAGATGAAAATTAGATCAAAATCATATCAAGATCACAAAACTCAAGTCTCCTCTGGCAGCTATGCACACAACATGAACTGATCTCATGGGATTCTGAAGTAAAGAATAACATTTGTTGGATACTGTAGGAAAAAATCCTGTTTTTAAATGAAAAATGTAATTTCCTGGTGAAATACCATGAGTTACAGAAGATTCCTACTGCAGGGGTGATGAAAATATTCATTAAAAATTTCAGGCCACCACTGAAAAAAGAAAGATGCTGTTATCCAAAGGTCAAGGTCAAAAGATGACTGTTCCACCAAATCTCTCAAAGGTCAAAAGGAAAGAAAAAACTTAGTACATAAATATTACATTCATCAAATCGAAGTAAGTTATTCCAGAAACAGACTTGACAGAAAAGATCAAGCAGTTTCCGCAGAAGTAGTTTCTCAGCTCAGCAATTTAACTTTAGCGGTTTGCAGCAGCAATGCTGTAATAGCTGGAATAAACTTTAAGCACTACTTCAAGTGCTATAGTTATGAATCAAATAATCCAAATTAGTATTACAAAATACATGACTGTAAGTAAATTAAAACACATACCAGGTTTACTCTCTATGCAAAGTACTTTGCATGCATAAGATTTTCACATTTAAATAACTGCCTGGCTATTTGGTGGAATTCAGTGTCATTTTGGATTACTGGGGTAGAAAGAAAAAATTTCATGAACACACAGATTGACAGTAGACTTTTATTAACATATCTTACAATGGCAATTACTGTATTCCTAGTTTTGTACTCTTCTGATGTGTTATAAAGATTGATTTAAAGTCTACAGTAATGTACTGTACTTAAATGATCATTCATACAGGATATCACACCAGAACATTTGAGTAATACACACACACCACTCTAGTTTGGACCTGTTATTTTTCAAGGTTAGCTTAATAAAGTAGGATTTTAAAAGTTATGGGGGAAATAAAAATTCTTGTTTAGCAGCATGCAAGGATATTCAAGTACAATTTTTCAACCAAGTAATTTTTTGTTGTTTTTAAATCAACTGGTGACTAATTCACCAGTACTATAATAACCACTATGAAATACCCAAATGTTAAAGTTAAGGCTAATAGTTTTACTTCACATCCATATGCACAATCAGAGAACATTCTGTTTTAAATAAAACACAGTAATCAAATTCTGGACACATTATCTCTTGTAAATATAGCATTGGAGCTTCAAACTACAGATCACTCAAGTTCATGAGCCCTGTAATAATGATACGCTGGCAATGTAAAGAATCTTTTTGCTCTTTAACCGCACTTACAAAATGGCCTGATATTCTTAATGAGCAATGCAAAAATATCACAGGCAGAACTTATAATACAGTATCAAAAAAGTAATATTTTGGAAAAGACACAGCCATTTAGTCGGTGAAACAGAGTAATTCTAATCTTACAGGAAGTACTGTAATACTTCTGAAATATATATATATATATTTATTTATATGTATGTATAAAAACCAGTATCCTTTATTGTAGGGTTTTTCAAATTGCAGGTATCCAGAAAAAGTCATTGTATTTATTTACTTTTCTTTCAGTGTGTTCTTGATTGCTATACAGTAATTTTATTTCCCCTAAACACTTTTCACTATATAATGATTTCCACTGGGGAACTGTTTTCTTTGTATATGTGGCTTTATCATAAGATGTTTTTATTTTACACATATAAATTTTATTTTACACACAAGCTGTGGAAGTCAAAACTACCAGGAACTACTTGGTAGTACTGTATGAAATAGCCAACAAATGTCTGACACTTGTGAAAAGCAAGAGCAGCAATATATTACATACCGTTATTTTGACTATAATCTTTCCTGTCTACTTACACTATGGGTTTTAGCCCAGTCATGCCTATTCTCATGAATTTTTTAGTCCTCTAAGCATAAACTGTTTTGGCATTCATCCGGCAAGGCTGCACATGCACTGGTAGTTCATCTTAGCTACCTCCGTTGAATTTTCTTTATTTTTCCTTTTTTAGGAAACCAATCAGAAAGAACAGTGATTACTTTAAACAAATACAATATTGAACCTCCTGAAAAGACAGTAAAGATACAAAATTATGTTTCATTTTTAGAATAGCCTGCACATTCCCAATCCAATCATTCTGAGACATACATCTGGTTTGGAATGATAGGCAGGCTTATGGTTGTTACGCTTGTAACTGGGATCTGCTATGTTGGGCACCATACAAATTCTCTATATACAGCAATTTCTGTATGTTATCACTAACAATTTATTCAATTGATATGAAAAAAAGAAAAGCTCCTTCCTGGAAAAAAAAAAAGAAGACAGAATGTGTGTTCTGGATTACACGAAGAGCAGTAAGATACCTAATTTACAGCTATTTCACTTACTTATGGAGAAAAAAAAATTAAGTTCCTGAGAATGTGTAAGTTTTCAGTAATGCCTGAAATATTTCAATAGACCTCTATAAGTGAAATACTCTTTAAAATTCAACTTCCAGACCAATTATTACCATGCAGTCTCACAGTTGTTTTACAGACCTAATTACAAATGCCTATCAAGTAAAAACCTCAAGCCAACACAGAAAAGGCAAAGAAATTTTATCCAACATACTTTGTAGATGTACTAGACATATACACCGTTTCAGCAAAAACTGCTAAAAACTCAACTCCATGCAAAGAAACATAAAAACCCTGGAGCCTGTAAACAACTCCAAGTAAAATTTGTGCTTCTTAACAATAATGGGCTTTAAAAACACAAGAAAAATAGACTACTGAGTGCAATAAGATTGCTCACACCATTTTGAGGATTTAATTTCAATTATTGTATCATTCTTTAGTAGCAACAACAGCTCATTTTGCACAGATTTCACATGTTGACAAAATTCCATTTCCCTTTTATGCCCATACCCGATTCCACCCCGAGCCAAAGAGCTAAACTCCCATTCAGTTAAAGCTATTGTCAGTCAAGAGGCATTCATTCATGGTAACAGCAGTTATATGGTGTGCAGATGATGATGATGATGATGATGATGATTTACAAGCCATTGTAATGTGGCCCCCATCTTTTATTGATATGATCAAACGTATGAGACACCCACTGCTGTTCAAGCACTTTGTATCTTTCCTTGCATATGTATAGGGGTTTACCACGCCTGTGGAGGGAAAAAGAAGAGAACAAGAAGAAAATAAATGGTTAAAATGCCAAATAAATGGAAAGATGCTTCATTATACAATCAACACATGATACTCATACAACTTTTTTTGCACGGTAAACATGCATTTTTATTGCATTTTTTATTGTTGAGGGGTTTTCAGTTTTGCTCCTGGTAGGGTAATTGCTGGGACTTCCCTTCCTTACACTGGATAGCAGAATCCAGACACCATCACTTGTTTTCTCAGTCATGCATAACTTGGAAATTATGCTCCTTCCCTACACTTGAATCCAACTGCATTGTTCGATTAAAGGCCAAACAACACTGGGAGATAAATGTTTCCCAACATAATACTCAGAATTAACTGTCGTTGGGAATAGCAACAGGAATCTGTCTGCTGGGTGCCTGGTGTAACTCAATGATCATGATTACACCCCCTTTGGGCCAAAAAAGCCTCAAAAACCCAAGAGACTAAAAGTCAGTCCAAGTTGCAATAAATGTGGATTTTCCATTTTTCCACACAAGAAAGGTAGAGATCTATTATTATCTGTTATTGCATGTTACAAGACAAAGTTGATATACACAGAGGCACCAACTATGAAACACACTTGTAATGAAAACATTACCTAAGATCTCTGTCTTCTTCACCATGTGCATCGAGATAAACAGAACCCCAAAGGCAGAAACGATGGCCTCGTATGATGATGATTACAGATGCGTTAATCAAAAGGAATATTCCTGTCCCAGCTCCACAGTTTTGAGAATGCTGTAAATGTTATGGGTGTAGAAAGGCAAGAGTGCAAAGATTCTGTTAATGTCCGTCAACTTTGTAACAGAAGAAATTTTAAAAACAGTACTTTGTTTTGCTTCAAATAACATGCACACATAATTTACTAAGAAACAGTTTGCCAAATGACAGCCTGGCCCAAAATTCTCGATCCAAACTAGAATTCAATGTCTTGTGCTGCCATAACAACACCTGTGTTTCCCTACTCAGAACGGGAGGACATTTGTTATAATGTAAAAACTGAGTAACAAAAAATAAGCAAAAATATTCTGTACACTATTTTGAATTTGTTGGTGTACAGCAAACTGTATAGGATTACCAAATATTTTCCATAGATGGCAAGAACAGGAGAAAATATTCAGAAAAACTTAGTATTACCTCTTTTACAACAGTCTGTATTGTTAAACATTTGCTTTCTCTATCCATGCTCACACATTTAGTCTATGGCTCTACAAATCTAGTAAAAAAATTTTTTTAGTAATTCTTGCTTTGTTCAATATGTCATTCTTCTCTATGAATAGCACTATCTATATTCATCAATTCATTTTAGCAATTAAAAAATGCACTCTTCCTATATGGTTTGAGTACAATCAGAAGCTATAATCCCATCAACTACAACAAAAATTAATTACATAGACTGTTAATTCCTTTTCTTACAACATTGTTTTCATCAAGCTTGACACCTTAAATGTAACTATAAATTCTATTGTAAATTTTGCCCACCCCTTTTTCTTCCATCACATTAGCATTATGAGAGAGAAAGGTGAGTTCAAACAATTTCAACACAGTCCAAAATCTCTCTGAAATTTTACGACCCGTTTGTAAATATCTCTCTAACAAATTCCTCTCACAGTTTTGTGAAATCCAGTCTTCCCCTAACTGTTCAATGGAAGTAAAGAGAACACCTATCAAAGCAAACCTTTATCATAGTCTGAAAAACATTAATAGATGTTGTCCAACTCAGGCTCCTGAAAGAACTTATATATATACTGACAAGAAAACTTTGCTGCTGAAAAAGTCCAAGACCTTAAACAGCACTTACGTAGTTACAGTGTGTAGATCCCTAGTACATAGATCCCCTAGGTGGTCAGGTATCAGAAAGTACTCAACTCACTACACATTTATACTCTATTTACTTGGAAAGCGAGGAAATGAAACAGAGGAAAATTAAAATAATATACAAACAACCAGAATGTAGACAAATTTAAACTGGCTATGAATCAAAACCACATGTCACCATTACACACAGTGGCTTTGTAAGACTTTTACGAAAAGGTGAGATAGGTTGCTATACAAGTAAATTGCCCTCAGAATCCAGTCTAGGTCTATCCCTCAGAAATAAGCCCTAAACTTTATCACGGGGGGTTAGACTAGATGACCCTTCAGGGTCCCTTCCAACCCAAACTATTCTATGACTATATAAACACATTTTGAAAAGAAAACCATCAAAACTGAGCAGTGGAGTTAACAACTATTAATGAGTGTGAGAATCAATTACAGAATTTGAATTAACTCTCTCTTACCAGTACACATTCACAGTAACTCTGTTGTTTACAGCATAGTCCTTTCAAGCATACAAAAGTACCACAAACTAAGCAAACAGCAGGATCTTTAGGAACCTTGGTACAAACAGAACAAGTTTTTCTGTGATAATACTGAAAAATGGTATTGTAATTCTCCGGCAACTGAAGGAGGCGTGGCAAGTCCCACTTAGGTTCCTGGATAAGCAAAGCCTGCAAATAAGGTAAGAATATATATCAGTTCTGTGCATTTGTTTAAGCATTTGTATTTTCTAAAAAAAGAGAATACCAAATAAAAGAAACATGCAGTTTAAAAATCTCTCATTTCTTTTTCATTTCACAAATTCAGAAGTCAAATGTCACCTTGTAGTAGTCACCTGCTCCTGGCTGATCACCCTCCCCAACTGCAGTCATATTTCATCCTTTGTAACAGGTACAAAATGGGCACTAGCCTTTTCCCAAGGATGTTTTCTAAATGTGACATATTTTAAGTGCAAAAACCTTCACAGCTAAAACAAGAGAATTAATAGTGATCTCCAGGAAAGACTCTCACTCCCTGCACTAAGTTTGCTTGGCAATATCAATGTACTATTCCCAAACCCTGGCAGTGACTATGAAAGCTGCTTCCCAGCTGAAATTTAGACTCAAACTTTCAAAAACAGAACTAGTTCTGAAGTTAGGCTCTGTAAATTATATTTGAAGACATCTGCCTGTTTTTCAAAACTGTACTGGACACAAGCCATTAAGAAGTTACCAGAACTCACAATTTTTTGTAAGACAGGCATTACCTGCCTTAAACATTGCTTTGAAAAGCCTAACTCTACACATCTGCTCTTAAAAACACTGTCCAATTTTATGTTGGGGTTTTTTTGGTTGGTTGGTTGTTGCGGGGGGTTTTTTAAACAGTAATATGTTTTCCTTCAATGTAGTAATTTTTTTCTGTGTTTATAATTGATGGGCATAGTGGTCAGATAGGATCTTCTTCGCAAGGTCCAATTTTTTTTTTTAAGAGTGCATGACCTTGAAACCTAAATTGCAAAGAAAGAAAGAAAAAAAGAAATACTGCATTTGTACCTGGTTACTTTCCAATCATGGGAAGAATGCTATCAGTTTCATTGCACTCTATAATGTCTATCAGATTATCAGCAACTGTATTTTGAGATTAATCTGAGTATTCGAATTTTCACAGGAACAGATCATGTTGTAGTGAGGAATGCATTTGGCTTTCCCCTGACACCACAGATTTAGGGGAGGGGGACTTGAATTGTTGAGATGCAGCTTTGTCATAAAAACAATGCACTCATGTTGAAATATTTCCATTTCACAACTGATTATTTCAGTTGTCCTAACTCAAGTCTTGGTATTATTTCTTTAACCTTCAGAGAAAATGTATCATCTTTTATCAGTAACTATTAAACAGCTTTCATCCTTTTCATCTTTTTCAGTATTGCAACTGAAGATGCTCAAAAGTATCAGTAATGTAAAATAGGCAAGAAAAAGTTGTGATACATATTTTATTAAAGTTTCTATTACCTGCCCGTTACTCGTTACAGGTGCAGAAGACATGGGCATACATAGAATCATCTAAGGATAGTGTTTCTGTATGCTGTCTCCAGCAATCATAAAAACCACATAGGTCTTCTTATTCCTGTTTTTAGCCAATTCAACCCACATCCACTAACTAATATTTCCCATTACAATTTCTCTGTTACTCACAAGTTATATTCTCAGATCCTTATCCAAAACAACAGTATATGTGCATAATGAATCAAGCAATAAATAGCTCCTTCCATATCATGACTATTTTGGAAAAAATAATTTTGCTACATACCTTTACTTGATCTGGATGTCTATCTGCAAATGAAGCCAGTTCTGAGCACCACTGTGATATCATGTCAAATGCTGGCACAGGCCAATCAAGACAAGAGGCACTGGTGAACTGATGAGCTGACTGAAAAGATGGTAATAGACCCAGGCAGCTTGCAAGAACGCTGAATTCTTCATCTTCCTTTTTAGGCATGGAATCAGAGAGGTTTAGATTAATACCTAGAATCTTAATTTTTAAATAGTTTATTGAAAAGATATCTATTTCAATAAAAAAGTCTTCTAGTACTAAGATGCTAATAGTCATGCTTAGAGACACAGGACTCTTGAAACAAAAAAAATTGTCAGAAAAAAACCCCCCAGAACCACCAACCAAACAAATTAAAAACCTCAAACCAAACCAAACCCCACAAATGAAACACAAACCCCCCACAAAACCACAAATCCAAAAAACACAAACAAAACAAGAAAGCCCCAAACTCCACAATAATTTTTTTTTCTGTTTAGCACCCGAAACTAGCTAATAGCTGTCTTACAAAGGAGATGATGTTGAGGCAAGGAAAAGAGGGAGCTGACTTGCGGTAAACTCTACTTAAATTAGTCATGGAACTTAAACATAATTGTCTACTGATGCAATGTCTCTGAGAATGAAGTATTAAGAGGCACTAAGAAAATCAGTACTGAATTCCATTCTGTGTGGAATTACACCATCTCTGCAAATGCTGGACAAGTTTTAAAACTATGTTGGAATTTTACAAGACAAGTACCTATGACCTAATTAAATAAGCATGAATTTGCTGAAGTTTAAGAATATAATACCATTTTTTTGAAAAGTGCAGTGCTATAAAATATGATTTAAAAAAAAAAATCTTAGAATAGAAAATATATACTATGAAAAAGACACCTTAAAGTTCTAAGTTTTGATCTCTAGCTTTTATGTGGAAGCATTTAAATGTGCCCCTCTCATTCTGTACCTGACAACTAGGCAAATCCCCTCCAAAAAGATGGTGTTGAAGAAGGCTTGTGATCCTGAGGAAAGGCAGGCAGAACTGCTGCAGATAGCACTCTACAGAATCTGGATTTACCTAGATGGGAGGAAGCAATTACTAAATTCTGTCCTGGGTAAGTTATCCCCTAGGTATGGAAACTCCAATATGAACCAAGTATTTTTTTAAGCATATTATATAAACGACTGCATCAAACATACATTCCAAAGGCCAGCATTTCACAAATAATCTGAAATACCTCTGTAGGTTTTCTTTCCCCCTTGGCAAAGGGGTTTTCTACTTAAATATTCACTTTTCCAAGTTTCTGAAAGGTCTTTCATACATATGATTAAAAACCATATATATGATTAAAACCCATAATTATAATACGTATTTGTTAATAACTTTCTCAACACAGCACTGACCATATCCGATATTATTACAGGAAAGATTTGCACAGGCAAACTGTCCCAAAGGGATATGCTTTGGTCTAGAAAATAAAGAATTGTACTGCAAGTCTTTAGCAAGATCAGAGAAAAATCATTATAACAACAAGGCAAAAAAACTTCAAGGAGACATGCTGGATAAATTCTCCAGAAATTTGCCAATACCACTGCTAATTCTTCAGTCTCTCCTTCTTCATATATCTTGCCCTTAGACAGTTCACTAATCACATGACACAGCAATACTTCCCAAGATTTTTCTCCACTGGATGTATCCTGTAAATGAGAAGAAAAGAAATCCAAAAAGCACTGGTCATGAAAAGGAGAAAATGTTTATGTAATAGCAACGGCAATGAAATGTATTTCCTTTTGATCAACACATGAATATTGACCTACAAAGATACACAATGCTTAAAAAAAACCCCCAAATATATAATTTTACAGAAAGGGACTGCATTTAGCTCAAGAGTGAAATGTGAATTGCTACTTGAATTACATATGCTCTGAACTGAGTGTTTTATGACAACACTTTTATAATGTTTGCATTTCACATGTTTTCTCTGTGAGTATGTAAACTCACACTTACTTTAAAACTTGAAAGAACCACTTCATGGATACATCTTGTTTTGACAGAATTTGAATCCTAATACACATTTTGTTTTTACTTAAAGTAATTTTCTAAAACATACCAACCAGAATGAATGACAAAACACTTGCTACATATTTGAAATTAAGATGAATCTATCAGAAAGTACAAAGTTGTGTTTGCAATGAACAGTGTCTACTACAGATGGTAAATATATTTAGTGTAAAGAATAAATAGCCACTTAGTTTTGTGCCATAGCAATTACATTTAAAGGCAGCAATTTTATAGAAAGCCTTAAGAAATAGAAAGCAGTATTCTCATAAATATTTTCTTCTAAGTCAGAATAAATTCTGCCCAGGAAAAAGATGACTGGATATGAATTTTGAGTTCTGTTAGTACATTATCAACACAACAAGCAACAATGGAGTGGAACATCACTGTGATTCTTTAAAGAAACCAAATACTTCAGTACATAATGATGTATATAATTCATCAGTTGGTTTCTTTAGTGCATTTTGACATCAACTTTCATTCTCCATTTTAGATGGGGTCTTCACCTTTCATATTGGGACAGCACACTTGCTGTTTATGGTCATAGTCAAAGAACAAGAAGGCAACACACACTTAAATCAGCAGCTAAGACAAACCTTCTTTCTATGTTATTCCTGGAAGTTTACTCCAAAGGCATTTACAGTGTGCTTCCTATGACACCATAACACACCTTGCAAAGATAATGAAAGTGAATTTGGGTTTCAAAAATACAATATCCACCTCAGCCCTGCTGAGAAATGAAACTCTTCATGTTGTTTGATCATTTGACATAAATATACAGCAAAATCTTCAGCCCATGTTTAATGTCTGGAATACCAAACTGAAATAGATTCACTTGGCATTATCCACAGACAAAAGTTAAGTGAGGTGTGATCTGTGTAGTCATCCCAGGATTAAAACGTCAATCTTACCAGCAGAGAAGAAAAAGCCAACATGAACCTTATGTTCTTAACCACCAGGGCTTAAAGAAACTTTAAAGAAAGAACTTGGATTTCTAAATTAAAAACCAGCTTCCCTCATGACATGCATGAGGATGAGGGATAGGCTCAAGAAGAGAAGGGCAGCCAAAGGGCCGGGAGAGAGGAACAGGGAGCTGTGCGATTACCACTGGCCAGTCCTCAGTGCTTTAAAGTGCAAAATACTGTATCAATTGAGAACCACTTAAGTTAACACTGAAAAAAAAGTTATCCCTAGCAACAACCTCAAGCAAATGTCTGTATTTCTAAGAAAATAACAATATATTGAAAAAAGGGGTGGATAGGGAGCTAACAAAATTAAGTACTGTCCAGTGATCCCAATGCAAAAAAAAATTTCTCACAGTTGCAGGCCAGCAGATAATTTGTCCTTAAGACCTTGGAATTCTGACTGACCACTATGACAAATTTAAGTTACTTGTGGAAAGGCAGGTCATGCTTCTCAGTGTGCATTTCATTTTACATTTAAGGCCCAGCTGTTGTTGTATAGAGGGGTAATACCCCTTTCTTCTCCTGGTCCCAACACTTCTATCCTTTCCTTCGGTCTGACATTGGCATTCTTCTGACCTTCTAGGAAAATCAATCTGTGGAGTAGAAAGTTAACTGAAGGATTAAAAGAATGCTGGTGCCAGTGCAGGGAACTTTGTCTTTGGTGGCAACTGGCATTCAATCAGCTGAACTGAAACAGAAAGATGTATTGTCACTTTACTTGCAAATACTACCAAAAGGCAAGGAAACAATAGTGACAAATTTCCTTCTCTGTCTCTTCATCACATAAGCACTCTAGACCACATAGTGAGAGAAATTTATATAGCAAGCCACAAATAGCGTGAGCAAGTTGGAAAAGCCAAGAGGGTTTTTTTATCCAACAAGGTTGCCTGCTTTTCATGTAAAGAAATTCATCAGATCAATGCCCATCGTTTATCTAGGAAGGCTTCAGTTTCACAGGAAGGAAAGCTGCCTTTACTGATTACAATCGCTGCAACAAAGTAGAGACCGAAACTATAAAGATACAGACTCAAATCTGAAACTCGGTTTTGGAACTAGTTACTAATTGTGAAACTTTTAGGTCTCATCATGTACCAAAACATGCAGAAATTGCACACACAGAAACAAAATACTAGATTTCCGTGAAGCAGAAGCAAATTATTACATGCAAAACAGAAGTATCTGTTACATTCCTACCAGAAATACTTAAGCATAATTTAATAAATGTTTTAATAAACTAACCAACCTTTTTGAGAGTTCCTGATTCTTTCCATGACATCCTATCTTCAGCACTGCATTTAACAGAAAGTGCTGCCAAGGCTTGAGTATATAATAAAGTGAACAGCACTTTTACAATGCAGGTGAAGTGTTCTGTAAAACAAGGAAAGTAATTTTTAAACACTTGGTATTTTTAGCAAATATAATGATTACAAAGTCTCTAGTTATGGAAATGATGATTCTGAAATGAAAAGCGAGTGCTGTACAAAAAGAACAACCCCTCACAAAATACAAAACAACATATAACTATATTTACTGGCTTTCAGAAATGCCTTAGTGAACAGAACATATGGCAGCCATAGTGAACAGAACAAGTACAGGGCAAGTAATTTTCCACTGCTCCTTATGTTCATCTTAATCCTGATTAGCAATGGCCTCATCCTAGTGACCTGGTGATAACACAAAATTATATTTTGTCCAAAGATTACATCAAGTTAATCTAGTGATTACTGCAGATGTAAGCAAATGCATATCCTACCTCTTCTGGCTCCAACTGGGGGTAAGTGACATTGATACAAATACGGGAAGAATTAAATTCCAAAAAAATCACCACAAGGACAATTTAGCATACTTCAGTTTCTAGCCCTTCACTTCCAGATATGGATCCAGCCATAAAAGACTTGCTGCAAAACACTCTTGAGTGCGTACCTATTTACTGGACCTCACGTGCATACAGAAGGAAGACAAAAGGCAGACTGGCATTTACTGTATTTTCAAAGATCTTTACAATTTTTTTTTTAATATTTAAAGGACTATTATTTCCTACAGCTAGACTGCAGGAGAAAGGTTCTGAAATCCTTTTGGGGAAGCTAGCAACAGAAGCAAAGTAAGACTTCCTAAAATGGAAACAGAAAAAAAAAATATTCTCTGAAATGAAGATACTCAAACAATCCTTTTTTATCTTTCTACTTTAGGTTCTATTTCCAGTTCCAAATTATCTAGTTTGTTTTTAAATCTAAGCAGATCAAAGAAGTTTCTATCATCACTTACACCACTCCTTAAGCATAAACATAACTAATATATACCTAAAAAATGTAGACAAAAGTGAGGGGTTTAAGAAGTCCTCTCAGGCTTTGAAGTCAAGCAAAACAATTTTATTTACATAAGCACCTCACAAAAACTGGGTTAAATTCATTCTTTCTTCCCAAAGGATTTAAACAAGCTTCATATGTGAAAATGAGGAGGCCAAGAAAACGAAATACCTTGCTTCTCCTTTCCTGCATCTATTATCAAAACCCACTACTGGATTTTAAAACACACAGTTAAGACTTGAGTACATAATTAAATTTGTGAAATAACAATTGTTTGTTTATGTAACAAGTGTTTACAAATCAATGCAGACATGGATTTTGAAACTTTTTAATGTCCCTGGGTATAAGCTTACGTGAGTATAAGCTACAAGCACAATTTAAGCATCTAAAAGATCACTTGTTTTTACATAATTAAAAATAGACTTTTCTGTATTATCTTCCTATGGAACTTGTGTTAAACATGACAACGAATGGTCCTGTACTTCACGCCCCCCCATTCTATAGCAGGCAGAATTATAATCATACTTCCTCTTCACATCTTCCCAGGAGGAGAATTTACCAGATCCCACTAGATCTCGAGGCTGTATTTCTTATCTCTGCTGAAACCTCAATTTTCTTAGCAATCCTACTCCTGAGGAATAACAGCAGGCAAGCTTTAGCTTTCAGGAAATTTTCTGGGACTGAAATCTACAAGATGAAACCACACACACTCAGAGAACTGTAAAAATTGCCTCTTTGGCCTGAGTTACAGTCTCTAATCGTAGCTAGAACTGAACTCAGGTACTGAGCTCTAACCCCTCAATAGCAGATACAAGCAATACAAATCAGTTTCACACTGTGAAAGCATGAAGGAAATCCACTGCATGTAGAGCAGCAAAGGCAGACTGCTGAGCAACCGGCACCAACCTGCCACAGCCTGCTCCATCTTGTAGTTCTGCTCAGGTGATTGCAGTGCTCAACACTGGGTGTCTTTGTCACATTTTAAAAAATCTGGGTTTTGCTAAATATAATTACTCCTTGTCCCCATTCTCCCCCTTAATACTAATTGTTCAATTCACCAGAAATATGTCCATATTATATTTTTACAACTAAATGAATGTATTTAATTTAAGGTATGTGACGCATAAATGACTATGAATTACATTTTTGGAGAATCCAGAATTGGACAAAAACTGCACACTCCCACATCTGGGTCACCCTTAAGAAGTCCTGAATTCTGCACAAACTTTTTTTTTTTTTCCCTTAGGAAAATATCTCAGGAGCATCTCAGAGGCAGCATGCTGTGTAATGAGCACCAAGGCTTTTTTACAGTCATAGAAACATCCCATGGGAGACATACTGAAAACATCAGTCACTGCATCAATTATCATTTCATTACTATGTTATCTCTTAAAATGCCATATATTTGACAGCTGTAGGTACCTGTCATGCTAGAGCTGTTTCATTCTTGTCTACTGCAAGAGCAACTTTGACTTTCCACAGCGTGCATGTGGGGGCTCTGTGCTGTTTTCCTGCCGCCCCCTGGGGCAGGCTGTGCTTTTGCTACATCATCTTTTCAATTTAATAATTCTATAGCTTGCAAGTACGGCTGTATGAGAAGTAAACCACTGAGCAAATTCTGCACTAAAATGCATTTAGGACTCCTGTCCCAATCTGATAGTCTGACAGTCTGAAAGTATTATTACTATGGCTAGGCCAATCTAATCAAAACGGGCTAATCCAGAACTTCTGTACTTATATTTGAATACTATTGAGAAATGCTCTTATGTTCCTATTTTTAAAACTTTCTGGAATCAAGTAATTTCAAAGCATCTCATCCCATTATATGCACCAACCAACACCCTTAAAATTAAATTTAAATAGGAAACATTTCTAGAACTCTAATTTTAACAATAGTGCAAGAAATGTGCCCATAAATAAGCATATTACCAACAATATGCATCTTTTAATTTCAATATCGAATTAGATGATATACCCTGGCATGCAATGATGACAGAAGGAATCCACAAAGAGAACCAGATGCAAAATTAAGGACATCAGGCTTTTTTTACTAAATTTAGAAGATCTTTATATAAATAACCTTTTAAAAATATTCTTCTTGATCTAAAGCTTGAACCCTTCTTTGAAAAAACAACTTCAGAACAAAGGGAGACAGCACTGAACTTCAGATAATCCAAGAAAGGTATATTAAAGTTCCAGGATACAGATAAATATTAGAACTTCCCCACTGAAACTGAATACTATTCAAGCAGATTATATCCATACTATATTCAGTCAAGATCCTTATCCAATCATTAAAGAGAAGTGTTAGTGTTCACCTGAAAGCTGCTTGCTGCACTTTTGTTGCATGTCATTGAAACTTTATAGAAAAAGAATCTGTCAGAACATCCAGGTCAGACTCTTCAGCAACTGAGCCTAACCAGTATTACAGGAAAAGGTGCTGAATTTAGGTTTTACACACCAAAGAAGAAAACCTTTCCCAGAGTCCATAGAGGCTGGTCTCAACTCCCAAAAGGAGCTTTCAAGTTGGAACACATCCAGCACTCCTAGATCGCAGCTGTCTCCCAGCAGCCCTGCAGCCCATGTCACAGCAACGCCAGGCTGTGTAACGAGAGCCTCCTGGCAAGCGCTGCTCGGCCCTCCCACCATGCGGCACCGAGCGCAGCGCCAGGCCACTGCTGGCCCACTGACCACCACTTCTATGCACCTGCTGGCCTCAGGCTCACTCCTGTTCACACAGACCCTGGTTTTTAAATACTCTGTATCAGTATGCTATTTTTTACATGCAGTGCAATGCAGAAACTGAAATCACTAGAAGCTACATTGTGTACTTGTAGAAATCTGTACACTGGGTTCCCAAGTCAGGTGTTGGGAAAATAAAACTTTTTACAATTGATGGTAACAAGGAAGAATGTCCAATTTCAATTAAATTACTCCAATATCCNGCGGGAGGGTATTGAATTCAATTTACAAAGACAGATTTCAGTTTTGATAACCACCAAGCCACTCTCTCCATTTCTGTACATACACCATCATTTGCTATTTCTGCAAGAAAGGAGCTGGAAGCAAAATCTTTGTTTTGTATGGAGTCCCAATTCACAACACCATGAACACTCCATCCTCTGCACAACTGCCACAGAATTGAACCAGAACTTCCTATGTGGATTTTTATGTATTTAGCCCTGTACAGTTTCAAACATCTCAAACAAAATGCTGAACATTTGAAGTCTATAAAAGCTCTGTCCATGTCCTAGTGTGAAACTCAAAAGAAAAAAGTTTCACAAATGGTTTTAGTATCTTAAATGCAATGTTTGCTTGCTACACTACACAGAGGTACACTTATCAGCCACATTCCCTTCTCTGTAAATTGGTTAATGCTTGTAAATGCTCTGACCTCCACCACAAGGTTTTTTCTGTAGCAGTTTTCTTTCTTTCTGATAGGTTCAGATCAATTTTCTCCTCTGAATGAAGAGGCTGAACAGTAATGACATTTTTATTGCTTTAATCGATGTCAGATTGAAAAAGATACCAACACCCATCCAACAGTTAATAGGGTAGTTAATGCAATTCCCAGTCTGAATTTAAAATTAACAGTTAATAGGGAAGTTAATACAATTCCCATCTGAAGGGCAAGAGATGGGATTTTGAGTCCTCCTTACAGAGCACTCTCTGATTTTAAAAAAACATGGTGTAAACAAAAAGGATTTTAAGTACAAACTTGAAAAAAGATGTCATATTTGATGAAGGACACAATGCAACTTACTTAA
This sequence comes from Dicrurus megarhynchus, assembly GCA_013399195.1. NCBI lineage: Eukaryota > Metazoa > Chordata > Aves > Passeriformes > Dicruridae > Dicrurus > Dicrurus megarhynchus. The sequence continues at coordinate 590,664 of VXAD01012650.1, read as the reverse complement.
GTCTACTGTTAAAGGAATATACTGGAAATATCTGTCAACACACACAGGCATCAACCTCCTGTGTGTATCCCAGTGTACAGCCAAGTCCACAGCTCCTGCACCCCATGACAATGGCAAAGCAGCACAGACAATTCAGGAAGCAGTAGAGTCAAACAGAGATTTTGTTCACCCCTATCACTGACCTTGTGCTTACCACGAGACACTTCACAAGCCATTTTACCTTAGTTATACCTCAGCCCTCTACAGAGAATTAATAATACTGAATTCAACCCTGTGACCTACACACCCATTGTAAAAGTTCTAAACAAATTTGTTATGACTTATTTTTCTGAACAGCATTCTACACTTCCAAACAAAGAATTATGAAAGGCTTTCTTTTCATTCTGCCTAACCATTTTGATGAAACAAAAATTAGGAAGATAAATGGCAATTTATTTCCCATTTAATGCTTCACAGATTTGAAATGGTTACATTTATTTTCTTTCTGCCACTTGCCATTTCCCTTTCAACTGCAACATACAATAAACCTAAGAGCAAAGACAAAACATACTGCTGATATGAGGCATTTCACAGAATTCTCCACAGAATGCCTTACTATTAATTGAATGTTATCTTTTCTAGGATAAAATATACTTTCTTAAATGGTGGTATTCAATGCTTGGATATTGACTACAAAGACACCACTGGTTTGTACTTTGGCTTCAGCATTTCCCTTCCCTGAATTTCAGATGTCAGTCTCATTAAACTTTTATTTACTGATTTTATACTAGCTTGATTGAGTCCTTCCAATAGAGTTAATTCAAGTTAAACTGTAGTTTAAAAAAAAAGTACATTTTTGATAATAGCCTTCCTATGCAAAAATATTTTATTCTTTTAATATTTTCATATTCTAATAATCTTTTGGATATACTTAATCCATAAGCATGTACTTAACAATTGATGATCTTAAAGGTCTTTTCCTACCTAAGTGATTCTATGATTTTAAGTATATTGAATTGAAAAAACAAACCCACAATGTTAATGGATACACAGAGAGTCACTTCAGCTGAATTTGAACGTTCAGTAGTGAGGACTGAACACCTCTTAAGGCAAAACAGTTTTTACTAAGGTGTATGCATCAAGAGCAGAACAGTTCCTGAATTCACCTATTCAAAAACTACCAAACTCAGCAGATATCAAAACTGCCACACAGATCCCATGGGAGAGATACTGGTAATTGTCAGTGAAATAATAAAGTGATACTTGCTTTGTTTGTCCTCATTATCAAATAAAGGTACATTTATAAATAATCAAGCCAGAGACCAGAGGGTCTGAACCCCTATTCTGGAACATACATTATCTATTAGCAAGATGAACCAGGTTCAGCTGTTTCTTTTACACAGAAAAAGAAATTTAGGTTTTAAGACAGTTTTGATTTTAGTAATGAAAGATTTGATTTTTTAATATCTATTTAATATTTATTCATAATTATACTACATGCTGTCTCTACTGAAGTTGCTGCATTACAGCAATTATTATCTTCATATATGAACTCTTACATAAGATTGCTGCAATTTAAACTCTGAAATTCAAATTAAGTTACAATCTTTCAGATTTTTCACCCTTAGGTACTCAGTTCAACTTGAAGTATTGAACTGTCCCTCTAAGCAAAAGATTAAGGTCAAACAAAGGACACTTTTCTTTCAGTAGAAATAGTAAATCGTTTCTGCTCAGCTCTTGTATCTTTAATGAATAGCTGACTGATAAGGTAAAAAGACAGGGAACACAGATAAACCTGTCAACTCAGAACAAAAATTTCTGTTCAATGCCACCTTTTGTAGATAAGGCAGAAACATTATTTTAGAATACACAGTAGATCAGCTATGATTTACCATCCTGCGAATCATCATGAAAGCAGCCTCATCTACATAATCATTTAAATATACATATTTTTGTAACATACCTCTGTGCAATGGTTGAGGCATGGTTAAAATCTGGATAAGCAAAAGGGATGAGACATCTCTGTAAAGCACAGGAACTTCTGGCAGTTCTTCACTTACCAGCCTGGAAATAAAACCAAAAGAAAATCATTTCTGATACTATGAACTAATTTTCATATTTTATTTTGTAATGATTACATTTGATATCAAGCTTCCAGAAGCTTAATACCTGACAATTTGCTAACTGATCTCAATTTTAAAACTGATCTCAATTTAAAAATTTAATGTTACTCATGTAATAACTCATGAGGAAATTACCATTTGGGTACCTGATTCTGTTGAAGTGTTTTAATACATTCAAAACTGCCTGAACTCACTATATTTATATAGAGAGTCAAGGAATATTCAAATGAGTGAACTGGTTTCCAAAGCACGGCATTTCAGAAGTATACATATAACCACACTGTAACAATAACAAACCCTCAAATTACATTCAATGTTACAGGGAATGCTCCTATTGGAAAACAGAGACCTTAGAGAAGCTACTGCTTTCCTTCATGTAAAGAAATGAAGGCTCAAGCAGCCATGACAGGTGGGATTATGCAATCTTGCACACAGTCTTTATTAAACCCCCTGGATGTCTAGAAGGACAGCAAACAAGCACAGAGATACAGCAAACTTTTCAGCTATCCAGATTTACTGACATAACATCATCTTGTAGTCCTGTACTTAAAAGCAGAAAATGCTTGCAGATTCTTGTTGAAAGCTTGTAGTTTCTAGCTTTGTGTAGCAATATTAAACAGAATTCCAACCAACAGTATTCTTCAGGTTCAACAGTTGAGTCAAATAGCAAAAAAATCAAATGGTGAAAAATCATTCTTCTCTCTTTTAACTGATATGGAGTGTGATGGAGATCTCAGGCAGGAGCAGCTTGAGATAAAACACAACACACACCTTCCCCTGTCAACCTTCTGCAACACACACAGATGCAAAGAGCTGTGTGGGTTCTTATTACCCTTGGCAAGCAGTGGTGGTGCTGCTGATCTGTGCTGCAGGATCTGTGCTCCTGGTGTCACTGACCCTGAATCTCCCATGCAAAACAGAGTCCTCTACGAATGGACACCAGTGTTGCAAAGGAACAAACTGACCCTTGCAGACCATGTGCTGGAAAAGGTTGCCCATGTGGTGGGATGTGGATGCAGGCACAGGATCTTTAGTGTCCTCTAACAGCTTTAGGGATTCAACCAGTTGATCATCTCTGAGGCCCATAAACATGATCTTGCTTTTGGAAGGAGACTACATAGCTACTAATTTCCTGAAAACTCAGGCATCTCTCCACAGAAGGCACTGCCAGAAGTCATCTGTGACATGAATTTTAACACACAGAAGCAGTCATACAAGAGAAGGATTAAAAGAACACTTATGATCACATGGCTGACTGATCTTGTAAAATGAAGTGACAGAAAACATGGTCTAACTGGTCCTTTTGAATTAATGAACCCAGACAGCTACAGAATAAACACCATCTATAACCCTTTTGCTATAATCAGTCATTTAATAAAATTATTGTTTCAAAGAACTGTAATATATATATAAATAAATATAAACATACATATATAAATATGTGAGCCTCCTAAACAAAAACCAAATATTCTAAAAATCAGTATATTAAATTCTAAAGAAGACAAAGGTGGCAAAAATTTGTATCACACTACCAAGCTTCATTTTCAAAATTATACAGGCCATGAAGATACTCATCTCACTATGTCTCTCCAATTCTACTTTTACCTACAGCTAGTTCTACTTTATGATCTATGACACTGAATTTTAAAATAACCCTCAGTGTGTAATGACTTTAAAACCATGGACAACCCTTAAATTATTTCTCATCTTTAATTCTTAATTTATATATGAAGTTGGGAAAAATTTAATTTGGAATAACATTAAAAAAAACTTACTCCCTCTGGTCACATTTAGCTGAATACCTCTGACAGAGGTATCAACGTTGTTTAATAGTCATGTAACAACTAGGTCAAATACCAGTTCTGTCAAAATTAGTAAATATATATACAGAATACCATGATTGACGGGCAATATCACACATAAATGAACTCATTTGCACATGCAGGACCAACTGAATTACTTTTCTAATTTATTCAGTTCATAACAACTGAGAAGCAAAGCTACATTAAATGTCAGGGGTTTAGATAAGCTGCTTTTGCTTACATCAAGTGCTGCAGCACATGAAGCACTTAAAAACTGCTCTGTCATTTGTTAAGAGCCTCAGCAACTTCTTCATTATGACAATGAAACTGAATGTACAAAATGTGTTTAGAGATGTGCTTTATGGAAATTTCCCACTCTGTTAATCCCCAATGCATATATGAAAGCTTGATAAATCTGACTACAAAAACTTATTATTAAGTGCCACAGAAGCACTTAATAAAAAGAAAGCAAGTACAACTGCAAATGGGACCAAAGTAATACAAAATAATTCAAATGTGTAACAGCTGTACGCTATATCAATTTTAAAAAGGGAGGTGGTGTTGAAAATAAACTACACAGCGCAATACGAACACATCCTAAAATGAAAAATGCCAAGCTCAGCTTTCTCTATGGAACTGACCTCTTCTCCAGCCCAAGGTAATTGGGCTGCACCTTTCCCTGTGCCAGCACCAGGGCTGCCTATCACCTGACAGCTGAGAAACTCTGCCTCTCTATTCTGCATCCTCCTCCTGAGAGATGTTATGCATTGTACTCTGAAATAAGCAGCATTTTGCTTATGGCGGTTCCTTATATTTATACTCCCCATTCCCTCTTCTCTCAACCAGAGACACTTAAAAGTTTTTGCTTGATGCTAACTCCAACTATTTATAAAGGTAGAAATTCAATAAGTAAAGTAAATTTTGAGCCTCACACCTCTTTGAACTGTCAGACACAGAAAATTTGAGACACGGGGATATAGGTACACCTGAACAAAGACTTCATCAACTAGGGCAAACTTTCATTTTCTTCAGAATTTGCAGGATAAGAAGTAAAGCCCACAAATCCCAGATGACAGAAAGGTCAAACTGATACACAGCTTCTGATGTTCACTGAAAGAAAGCAGAATTCTACTATTTATTCTGGCTGCACTTTAGGATATAATCACAGTTTCGTATTTGCTCTTCATTGTGTCACAGCAGATTTTACAGCAGGTCAGTTTCTCATTATACATTCACTGAGAGTAGTAACATTGGGCATCTCCCATTCTCTTCTACCACAGTGCCCCCAGCGGTCCCTTGTAACCCATTCCCAAACTCATTCAATTTAACCTTTTTAAAACATGGATTCATTGCTTGACTTTGTTCATGCAGCCTGCCCAAGTTACATCAGCACAGCCAAAGAAGATGGTGAGCTGTAGTGCAGGGGAAGGAAGAAACAGCCACGAGTAAATACTCCTAAAGCTGCCACTACTGTCAAAACCTATGTACTATACCGTATATCCTGAGAGACAGCTGTTAGCGGCAGGATTTTGTTGTATCGAATAGATCCCATAAGTTGCACCACGTGTATGCATAGACCAACCTCTTGCATAAATCTTAACTAAACCCCACTATTCCACCATCCTACTCTCTCTGTCTCGGAGTATCTTCATAAAAACTGTGTGTTTTTTCCCCATTTCACAACAGTTTCTGTGATGCAGATGTGACTTAAGAGGTTCCTACGCACAGTTGCTCAATCCTATCCCTGAGTTGCAGTTTCTTGCCCCAGTATGACACTATAAACAATCTCTGAAGCGATCTAGCTTAGAATGAAACATCAGCAAAACATGGTAATAAAAATAACCCAGCATTTCAGTTTATCGTGCAGTTCATCCCCCAAGTGTTTCTACTGCAAAGATCCCTAATGTTTTACCAATTCATTCTTTGCTGATTTATTCTGTCTGTCAAAACAGACACAAAAATTTCAGCCCTCATAGAGATTTAAATTTTAAAAAAAAGTATATCCTTTCATTTCATGTTTGTTGTTCCTGTGGCTATTTGGACTAGTCCATTAAATTCACATCTGGGTTTAGTAATTATTGCCTCCAGCTGCTCCTTGCCTGCCCCCTGCCAGAAGCTATTATTCCCCCTTTGCACCACAATAATTGTTTATTTGATCACCATTGAAACCAGATCTGTCCCTAGATGAATTTGCTTAAGTACAGCCTGTGGGACCAAGCGTACATTGAATTTTGCAACATAAACTGCACAGGAGAAATAATCCACTAAACCAAACTTAGTTCTTTCTTTTTCCTCCTCATCTTCTAAACAGCTCACATTATTTAAACCCTTTTTGATAGGGTATCTTCTTGCTCAGGATTTCCTTATTTCTACTTTACCTTGCTGCAGCTGCATGAGCTTCTTCCTATCTTTCCTTTCAGTTGCCATTTTCAGCTACAAGGAGATCTAAATACAATTGTAGAAGACACTGGACAAAACCAGTGGTTTTGGGAAGTATAGTGAAACAATTGTGTGAGACTCTTTACAAGTTACTTTGATCAATTTTCCCAGACATATGAAATCTAAGGCATTATTTATGAAGAATGACAGCTGAGTTTTAGAAAACTAAGATAAAAATTGTGGGTTCTACATCTGGGTAGTTTTATTTGTAAATATTTATGTATATTTAAAGAAAATAGCTATAATTAAATGAGGGTGAGAAGATAATGTAATGGCACTTGCATTCCACAGATTTTTCCACGTGTGGGGGATTTTTTTCTTTCCATTTTCAAAATCATCCTTTTAAATAAATGATGATTAAACTAGCTTCTCTGGAAAACTGCTTTCAACTCAAATAATAATTTAAAGTGAAGATTAAATAGAAAGAGATGGCATATTGGTTTGAAAGTTATTTCGTTTCTGTGACTTCCCTAAAGTTACATTGTTTGGAATCGCAGTAATACAGTCAGACAATATAGATCTTTTCCTCTCACTGACATTTTTTTTTCTTTGCTTTTCATTTTTTCTTCAAGTCTTTGCTTGAAGTCTCATGTGCAGGTCAGGCTGATGATTTAGATGACTTGCTTAACTTCAAAGTGGCAGAATGCCATTCACATCTAAAATCTGCAGTGATTATTTCTCCACCATCCTCTTAAGCTTCTTCAGTTTTCAGCAGTGTGTCACCTTCTAATTGCTCTGAGCACTCCTTCCTGTACCTGAAAAAATTTGCTATTCTGTATTTCTCAAAAGGCTGTGTGACTCTAAGAAGTGTGCAATCAGATCATACCCACCAATCCTATGAAAGCCATCTTCAAGTGAAACTACCACTTCAAATTTCTGCAAGATAATTACAGATACTCATTTTATGCTATAATTTATACATGAAAAACATGTCCTCAAATTGCCGCCTTTGTAGCCTTCTGGTGCCTGCAGACTAAGGTAGGAAAAACATTCCAAGGAGTGAGCAAAAATATTCCAGCTCGAAAGCATCTGTGCATCTCAACAGTAAATTATTTCATGGCAAAATGGATGCTATCTCAGTTGTAGCTTCCTACAAACCATTAGGACTCTGTGCCAAAACAATATCATTCAAGTCTACAAAGAAATACTGAAAACCAGTGCAGAAAACATGAGAACTACTCAAATGCATTCCCAGCCTGCAACCCTTTCTGCAAAGCAAGGCGTTACAGCCCTACAGCACCATTAATTTCTAAGTGATTCAAAATATTGCCTAATGCAATCCAACTTGCTGCACTTTAGCCTTGACATGACCAGTGCATGGTGAATTCCATCAGGTCCAGAAGCCCCCTCTGCTAACAGCTGCTTCTGAAGCCAGCAAACTCCTCAAAAGTCAAAACAAGAAGTGCACGACCTGTCCCACAGCCATTCTGGCCAAATGACCTTAATTTTGCCTCATATAAACTCAGCCACCCATACACCAAATTTATTAACCTTGTCCCACTGCTCAGTCTAGGTCAGATCTCAATTAGAATCACATGAAAAGAGACCCCCAAAGCAGTTTGAATGCATGCTGAATAGTATAGGTTTTCTGGTAATAAAATGCTTGATGCTTTGTTCTGCTAATGGTTTATAAACTAATCTGTTAATATAGTTTAATTACTCCAATAATCTCACGTTCATTGCCAAAAGAAGCCTGGTTCCAAGAGGACAAACAATAAAATCTTAAACTAGAAATGAGAACAATTATTTTAATAGTTTTCTCCAGTTTGCAGTTAGCATTGTGGCATCACTATTCTAGATCAGTTTTTGAAATTGAATGATGCTTTCTACCTCAGGCTCCTAGAAACACTGACAAACACAGAGCTGGATAGGCACTAAAAGGACAGTCTTTTGATATAATTGCAAGCTACAAAGTGTAGAGCTTAGAATGAAGAAGATGTTTAAAGTGCTAAGAGAAAAAAAATCTGTTTTCCTCTTATGAGGAAAAATCATAATCTGGTTTTAGGCAAGAAACCTTTCTTGTCATCAAGGTAGAATCTGAAAAGTGATGGGTCTTAAGTAAGGAGATGAGTCCTTGTGGAACGAAATACATGGTACAATTTATTATATTGTTAATCCTTGTACAACTGTATAAGTAAGGTTAATGTTTTAGATGCAAACTCAGGTAAGTAACTTCCTTAAAATAATAAGCTTGATGAAAATTTTTAGCTTAAAATATAATTATTTCTCACATATATTAGGCCTAGCCACAGCTATTAATCATTACTCAACTTCCAATAAAGTATTTATCAACTTAGCTTAACATAAATTTTGTCGAGCATCCATACCAGGAACAGCAGTGCCCTATCCACTTACCCAATACTATTCAATTTGCATGTGCTTAAGCCTGCAAGAGGTGTATTTAAACTTTAGCTCAAAACTGGTATTTGTCAGATTTTTATGTAATAGAAATCGGAAAACTTAGTTTTACAAATTCATACATACAATTTTTAGATGTTAAGTCCATCAGCATACCTCACAGAGAATTTAAATTAAGACAGACAGTTACCCAAAGTCCCTCTGTAAGGATGTTTCTTTCACCAGATAAAACTGATATAGGATAAATTAAAATACTTGCTCTGAATTTTTATCCTGCAACGGCTGGGTTAGTTTTCTCCAGGGATTGTATGCAGAGTCTATACTGTAGAGGCGCATGTGCATGGCCAACACGTGAAACAGCTGATCTGAAAGGTGAAGGAGACAGATTGCTGAGTATTATATACAGTGTTATGAACTATTTTACATTAAATTTGCATCATGTATTTTACAAGATTCTGAGAAATCTGTCATGTCATTCCAAATAAGCTGGTACTCCTAACAAGCATATTTTTATTAAGTATTTATTTACTTTCAAAAAAGGATTTGAAGAGAAGTAAGATTTCAACAGGAGGCAGTGAATGCATGCATATATACAGGAAAATGTTCCAGAGAAAGGCTGTTTGGAAAGCTTTGACCAGATCTCAGTTGTTTTGGTGCTCCACATACTTAAATACAGGCATTTTAAAAAAAATCCTGTTTCATATGCTGTTATGTTGCTACAGTTCCATGCTCACTTCACTTGCCTCTCCAGTTCATGCCAGAAGTGGTGATTTCCTAAACAATTCTTCCTAACAAGGACTGATGTACTTTTAACTGATACACTTTTAGCTTTTATTCCTCTCTCTCACAGTTAAGTTCTGTGCACAACATATTTGAAATTTAACTTAAAATTGCTACAAATTCTGGCCTATGGCAGGATCACTTCAGCTTTTCAGCTTCAAAAGGTTTATTATTCCTTCTGCCTTCATATGGTTATTTTCCAGGTAACTTTTGGACAAAAAAAAATCCCCAAACCAACAAACTTCTGACTACACATCAATGATGCTGAAGTAGCAACAGACTTTATAATGTTAGAAATTTGTCTGTACAACCTGCAGGCAGAGTTTGCTGATACCCATCATTTCAAAACCCTCCGTACTTCCACTGTATCAAAAATATCATTTGCAAAACACTTGTAGAATGTTTTGAACAGAGGATGCATAATTACCCTTGGAGATTTACTGTAGTATTTTATATTAAAATGCACATTTTTCATTTATCTATGGATCATATGATCAACACAAATAAAGACAACATCTATCCCTTCGTCCCATTAAGCAACCCAAGAAGGCAAGCACCATTTAGGTTGGCAGCACTTTCAGAGATGTACATGCAATAAAAAGCACAGAACAGTTTGAGTTGGAAGGACCAACTTTAAAGGTCATCTAGCCCAAGCACCCTGAAATGCGCAGGAATATCTTCAACTAGATCAGGGACTATTAGGGGTTCAGACTTCACTTTTTTTTTTAATGAATCTTTTTTTATCTTCATAGGTTTATACCTAATAAAATAATTAAAGCATCATTTCCCCCAATTTTGCTTGCTTTTTTCTTCCTGTCACACTATGTCTTGCTATTTGGTGTCAGGCTTTTCTCCTGTTCAATTTTCCAGGACCCTGCTTCCTTACTCCCTTTCATTTTAACTTTTCCCCTTAGTATCCTGAAATCATCTTTCCTCTCCACCCCTTATTCTTTCAGTTGATCCCTCTGCGTCTTTCTCTCTAAATCTATCTGTCTCTCTTTACAACCCACTTGCTCAACCTACACACTCACAGGTCCTCTTTTTCAAGTAGAAATAGCAGCTATTAATTTATTTTCCATAAATAGACAATTACTCAGAGGTACGCAATGGCCAAAAGAGTCGCATGATGAAATCAGCTGACTGCCAGAGCCTGAGGGCTGTAATTAGCTCCTGGGGTTTGTAAAATAATTGGAGCTGTAGATGGCATTGGAATTGATAGCTGCCACCTGCTTTCTGAATAAAAACAGTCAATGAGGACAAAATAAGTCATCTTTTCTCCTGGCAAGAGATTCTTAGCAAAACACTGCTTTGCTGATAATGTTCAAAATTCTGAAAATGTACTTATATTTCATCAAAATAATTAAAAAAACCCTCAAGCATGGTTTTATTTGGAATGAAACCCATGAAAATATCCGTTCCGTCCCTCCTTCCTTTTTGCTAAAACAAATGGGTTTTTTTCCCCTGAACTGCTCCTTGCTTTAAACAGAAATGAGCAAATATGCAAAATTTAAAAAAAAAAAAAAAAATTGAAAGTTGTTCACAGTAATTAATTCATCCCCTGTTCCTTTAACAGCTATTCTCCCGAGCTTTTACTAATACAAAATTAAGCAGGCAAGCATCAATTTCTAGCACCGGAGAATTTATTTGTAATCTCCACGTGTGTAACATTTATGGAATTATGGAATCGAAGCACATTCTAACAGGGACTGGATCTGCCCAGGAAAAAGCAGTCCAGCGGCCGTGTAAGACAGCAGTGTTTGTCTGCGATGACGGCCGTGCGGCTGCTCTGCAGGAAACACGTTCAGCGCCCGGAGGCAGAGCCCGGCCCCAGCTTAGAGCCGTGCTCAGCCCGGGGCTCTGCCGGCAGCGCCGCAGCCCCGCCCGGCGGCTCGGCCCGGCCCCGCCGCGCCCGGCACAGCTCCGGCCAGAGGCACACAGCCAGCTTTACTTCTGTTTTACACCGCAGTCACTCCAATTGCTTTACGTACCACTTACTATGACTATGAAGTACTGGAGAAAGCCAAGGAAAACAGCAGAGCACTGGAAAGCAAGAACTGGCAACTTGTTTGTGCACCAAGTGCTTGGTGCTGCACTACGTCCTTCTACCCGAGGGACTGGCAGAAACCTGCCTCGGGCCAAAGGAATATCCGAGGGCTTTTCCTGTGTATTTGTGGAATGCATAATTCCAAAACATAAGCATATGTCCTCCCATTTTCTTTTACTCTACTTGAAACCTTCAAAATACACGTAATTATTGTTTTTAAACAAGTAGCAGCAAAGCATTACCATGACAATGGCCCACAAACATCAATCTTGCCCAGTCTTGTGAAGAGTGGGAAGGAAGGCCATAACCTCACCAGGTATCCCAAACCTCTCTGTCCCTCACAGTCCATGTAACAGCCGATTCCCTCCAGGAGAGCCCACCCTTGTAAGGGGGAAGGGCAGGACCTGGTTGTAGCTCAGAGTCACCAAGAGATCATTCTTAATCAAATTTTGTAGAAAGAATATTACTTTTAGAAAGCCGAGCAGCAATAAAATTTGAAAAAAATTTAATATGATCCTCCTCTTCTAGTAACTTTGTAATATTTGAGGCAGGCTGCATCCAGACAATTTGAATAAATATAAAAATCACACAATTTGGATGCACAATATAACGTCTTGCTGCAAGTCATCAGGGGTTTGGCAGGATTCCAAAGTTTAGACATTTGAGTGAGCAAGATTACTACTGTTTTAAAACATGTTCACAGACTCAAGTATTACCTACATTGATTCACTGCTGTCACAACTCTCTCAACTTATGTCTGTATTTTCATAGAATAAGTAACGCTTAAATAACACTTCGTAGAATCATCTAGATTAGCAGTTAGAATTAGCTTTCAGTCATGTTAGTGTTCCTAAATCCATTTCTAAAAATGATGAAAATAACTCTATTGTTATTTTGTTATTTTTACTGCTGTTCTTGATAGATTGATTTCAACTCTTCCTGTATCAACTCTACTCCTTGGAGTTAACCTATTGTGAGAGGGGAGCAATAAACTCAGTTGGAATCTGTACTTTCAAAAGAGCAACTCAATGGATGAGACACTGACTTTGCCCTGGGACTGAAGCTGTAAGAGGAAGCATTATAATATTGCTCCTCTCACAAACCCCAAAGATAATGGGTATTTTGTCTATATATCCACACTGCACTAGCACCTGCAGCTGCATTCTTTATTGTTTTTAATATTAAAGCACACTCATTTTACAGATGTTGACAAAGCTCTTAATATTCTGCTATGTCACAGTGAAAAAAGCAGGAGTCTACAAAGGCAATTTCACAGCCCTTTTCAGGTTTAGTGTGATATGCACAGCACAAAAGAAGACTAAATTCAAGACACGAAAATACAGCAATTTGATAGATGAATGGTAGAAATTCTAAAAATGTTGTGCTCAATTGACAAAAATGATTCAGGAAGTTGCATGCAGATCTAAGTTTTGGTCTCACTCATACTCTTAGTTTGGTCTTTGCCAAAGTGATCCCAAATTTCTGTGTAAGTTTTCCTGCCTTTTTTTCTACTTATTTTTTTCTGGTCTCTTGACTGTAAACACTCAAATTACCAGAGTTCAAATCAAATGATGTTTTCTGTTATTAATTCCAATTCCACAATGTATAGAAATGTGCTGTCATAATGAAAACAAAGGAAACGAAGGGATTACCTGACTTTGTATTGCTTGCAACAGTCTAGATAATGTGTTTATACCCCAGTTTCTCTTTATTTTAGGACATATACTGCTGTCATGGGATTTTCTGTCTTGATCCAGATTTCTCTTTTTACATTTCCTAAATTAGTGTTCATATTTACAATGTGAAAACATCACACAGTGACAGAGCAGTTCACTGCAGGTGGAATTGAAAACATCCTTGTCTCAACTGTGAAGGTCCTACCAGACCAGGAACGCTTCTCCCTACTTCTCCCAACGTTTCCTGGGACTATCAAGAAGAATGTAGATTATAACAAAAACCACTTGATACAACCAGAGGGGACTTGATTGTCAATAAGGATATTGAGAAATACTTTTTCTCCTGGTAGAGATTTACACAGTCCACTTAGCAAGAGAAGCTGCAAAGACCTGCTGACAACATCTTCCCATTCATCACTGATCCAGTAAAATCAGTAAAATAAATGTGAAGGTCAGGAAAAGCCTATTAAGGCATTAAGACGGGATAGTCTTTACAAAATCTCTTACTAGTAAGTCTTAATTGCTGATGAAGCAGCTAATTATCCTCAACACCAAACTCACCAGAGTATGAAATCAACTTTAGCAAAAGAATTTTAACAGTACCTATCTTTGCTTCTCCCACACTAGATATTAGTGGCATACCAAGTGTTTTAAAAAGTACTTAGGATCACCTGCTGGTGAGAAAAAGTGCTTTTTCCAAGTTAGCATGAATGGGCACCAAGGAACTGCAGACTGACAGCTCCTAACTGAAAAAAACTCCAAACCAAGCAAACAAATCCAAAAACCAAACCCTGCAATACCAAGAAGCCCAACCAACCACAGAAACCCTCTGTAGTGAGGCATTCCTGAAAACTTCTTTTATTCTTTTTACTTTCAGTGGCTGCAGAGAGCTGCACAGGACTCTTTGCAATCATATCCACATTAACAATTACAGGAAAGAGACAGCTGCAACTCAATCTTGCAAATCATAAAATAATTAGGTTTTTTTCCCTACAGGAATGACCAATACTAAGTGGCTCCAAGTGTCACTGTCCATATTGAAAAAATGGAGACAACCATTACTTTCAACATGGTTGAAAAATTAGATACAGAAGGATCATGAAGAGAAACAATGAGTTTCTATGCTCACAAAAACCCTAAAAGCACTGATTAAACTGATACTAACATCATAATAAAGATAAAGGCTTCAAATGAATAAGAAAAAGAAAACCAAAACAAACCAACCAACCAACAAAAAGAACTCCTGTGGAGCAATACTGTTTCTCAATGTTTAGAGCCATAGCAGGAGTTACAAAGGTCCTGGACATTCTATTTCAGAAGAGTTTAAGTAATTCTTAAATAATTTTTTGATGTCCAGTTGTAAATAATGTCCTTTCCAATTATTGCAGTTGATGCTGCAATGCCAGACTGCTATTTGTGGGAAGCATAAGGATAAGGAGCTCATTTACAGAGACATTGAAGCCAGAGGACAAGACGATAAAATATTTAATCTTTCCCCAAAACCCTAATCTTATCCTTCACACAAAGGGGAAGAAGGAAAAAATAATAATAATAAAAAACCAGACAGAAAGAAAGTACTATTTAAAAGTTAAAAAAGGAAGATAATAAATTCATTTATAGGTAATTTTTAAATTTTGTGGAACTGTTCAACTACTGCAAGATTACCAGAGTATGAATAGCAAAGAAAAACACATCCACACAAGCTAAAGAGAGGTCACAGAATCAGAGAATGTTTAGGGTTGGAATGGGCCTTAAAGATCATCTAGTCCCAACCCCCCCGACCCCTGCCATGGGCAGGGACCCGTTCCATTAGACCAGGTTGCACAAGGCCTTAAATAAAAACCCTACAGAGAAATCATAATTATTCAGCCTTAATGCCGTGTTTTGACCCTGTTCTATAAATACAGAACAATGAAAACAAAGAGCTACACAACTGTATTACACTTTATAAAACAGAGAAATAAGACCTGTACAGTTGTTATATATCATAATTTTCCCTAAACCCAAGAGAATTTGCAAGGCCATAGACTCTAAAACTGTAATGTGGTCCTTCAAATAGGACTTGATTTTTAACTAAAAAGTAATAGGATCCTATTTGCATTTTTTGGTTGCACACGCATATTAAACTTTAAGCTTTAAAATGGCAATTTTGCAGCCAAATTTTCTTCTCACCATTCTTCTCACACAGACTCAGTCACTGATACTAAGAGCTACATTAATCATTCTTTATTTTAGCTCCCAAGAGCAGCTGTCCTCATGGTGCAATCCACTAAAACAGTTCTTGACCTATTTGTTCCCACCATCTTCCCTGATGTTTGCTGCTGTAACAGCTCACCTGGGACAACATATTTTATTTTCCACAATATCTAATCACCAAACTTCACAGTTGCTACAAGACTACTACAGAGTGCTATGCTTAATCACAAAAGAAACCCCTCAGTATCACACACAGAAAAAGCAAAACCAGGTTATGTTTTAGTTTACTTCTGCTGAACCTGACATGAATGACATTTAAAAACAAAACCAGTTTTAATACTGTGCAAGGAAGACTTTAACAGAACAGTACTCAAGTTCTAGATAGGGTATGGATTTTAAAAATCATTCTTTCCTCACTGGATAAGACAATGAAGAAGTTGAAGGTACATTTTAAATGAAACTTCAAAAACAGCATTACTCTTGGAAAAATAAATGACTATGGAAGGATGATAAAATATACTTCAGAGCATGAATCTACAGAACTGTAATTTTTCATAATTTAAACGCAAGGATGTGGAAGGGGCAATGAAGGAAACACACAATTACATTTGCCTGGCTTTTCTTTCTCTCGGACCCAGGAAAGGCACAGAAAGGCACAGGATTCATGTCTGGGCATAGAGCAGGCGATAAGGGATACACATCATAAAGTCACCCCAAGACAAATGGTTTAGTGAAAACAAACCCTGCTATATCTATAAAGCTAACTCTGCTCCCACTAGTCATATTTAACTTAATGTCCAAACCCAAATACAATAATAATAAATGGAAATACTGTACAGGTCTGTTCTAGGAGAACCCCATTACCTTACATGAAAAAACAAGTCTATTTTAATGCAAGATTAAATATGACTAGCTTGCTAACAATTTTACAAAGTACCAATACAGAACATAAACAACATGTGAACATTATAGCAGTGAATAGATGACATTCACCTCTCTGTGCTGTGTAATGCAACAACACATTCACAGACAGTGTCTTTACCTGGAAGGCCTTGAATGGTTCTGGAGTGCAAGATAAATATTAAAAATACCAATATGACCGACTTAGATGTAAATAAGAAAATTTACCATTCTACGCAAAAGTGTGGAAAAAACCAAGTGCATTGTGGTAAGATGCTGTCCATACCCCTTTATCAGAAATATGACTATTATCCTTTTAGCAACTGCTAAAGGAAAAAGCACTAGTACAACACACTTGAAATTACACAACAGTTTAAGAAAGGAACAGAAAAATATTATTGTAAATAAAGTGCAATGTATTTTAAGTAGAAATAGAAAATAAAATCAAGATACGTTATCAGGTTTAAAAAAATCATCACTATGCTTTTCAGTCAATAGTCTAGCAATTTCAGATTAAAGCCCTGTGTGCAAGTACACTTAAACAGTCGAATCACATAATGGGGAAAAAAAAATTCTTCTCCCTAAATATATATACAATTCTAAATACAAAGGGGATAATCTTTAAGGTCCCTTCCAACCCAAGCCTCTCTGTGATTCTACGAAAATAAAGTTTTCCTTACTGTGCTATTGTACTTTACATGCAGACAATGCACAGTTTCACAGTGGATTTGCAACCAAGAAAGATGTATTTTAGGAACATTTTATATTTTGTAAACTAGCACATATTTTTAAAAGCAACAGTTGATGTAATCTTAAAGCTTCTCTTTAACAAGACAATTTTTGTACTTCTCACATGTGAAAAGGATCTCTAACTTTTGATAAGTTTAGTAAGTTTAGTTTGTTCCAGTAATCTATTTTGATGAACAGGAAAAGTGGTTCATTTTCTGAGACATCCAGAGTCAATGGCAAGATACCAAAAAGGCTGGAAAAATGGGTAAGGATGATATATGAATTTAAATAGGACTTAAAATTGTCATGCCTAGTTGAAGTATCCATCCAGCATAAGACAATTAATTCTCCAGTGGAAATACACCCTCCATGTATCATTTCCAATTCTGTAATTCTCCAAAAAGAAATTTCTCCAGTGATTAAAGTATTTTCCATGCATTTCAAGGCTTGAGAAATATGTATTAAAATTCCTGACAAATCTTTTCACAGACTGTCAGCAAAAGGTATGCTTTCTTGCAAAGTCAGGTCCTAAGTATGTGAGAGTCCTTCTTCATGCAAGAGGACATTGAAGGGATGGTGTGGTACGAATAAGGAAAAAATTAAATAATGTATTATACAAACCACCTAGTGTCAGCTACCAGGCCTTAGCTTGGTGGCATTTTTTTCTTTCATTTTTCTTCAAATAACCCCAAAGAAAGAAAAACCACTTTGAGGAAGTTTCTCCCTTTGTATCAACTGATGTAGTTCAAATAGCAACAGTGAAGCTACAGAGACATACACAAAGGAAGCTGCCCACCAATCCAGTGGTTCCAGCACTCTCTGCAAAATCATAATCTTCCAGCACTTAATGACATTAGTTGGTGATGAAGTACAATCAGAAAAACCATTATCTTTTAGATCCATTTATCTAGCTAGCTAGCTTTTGAATAGGTACATGTAACAAAAATTTGATGTGACATCAAACATTTCAGTGTTTTAATGAATGTTTCATTCCACTTTTATCTTAAAAAAGTAAATCACACATAAAAACTGAGATCTCCTGATTTTGCAAAACTATCAGTGAGATAAAAATATGACCTTGCAGATTACCAGCCACTTCCTTGCATCCATTCTTCTAAACTCTAAAATGTCAAGAAATTTTACGACCAGTAAAGCCATGTGAAAACAAGGATACACTATCATTTTGTGTAACATCATTGTAAATTTTTCACTTTCAAAAATTTTTCGATTTTAAGCTGAAATCTCCACCCTAACCTGCTCATCATGTCCTTCCAAATACATGCCTGTGAAATGAATAACACATTAGTAAGAAGCTAAAATTCAGGGAGAAACTGTCCATCTTACTAGGTGACCATACAACTAAAAATACAGTGTAATCTAAGTATAAATTATCTGCAGAACCTTGGTTTAATAAATGCTCCAAATTTGCACACAGTGATCTAGAGATGTTCTTTTAACACATGTACTTTTCAGGTACTTTGGTCTGCTGAGAAAGGGGGGTAGTGGTGGTGGGGAAGCACTGTGCAGTACGGTTTAAAACCACTTTTCAAAACAACACCACATGAATGAAATTAGTTGAACTAATTTCCTGGCAGTAACAGAAGGCTTTTGTCCTAGAGGGAATATGGACAGCACAGCAGCTGGTGAGATTTCTTTGGTGGCTTGTCACCTCAAATGATGGGGAAAGCATCCCCCACAAATTGTGTACCAAAAGGCAGAGGTGGGCCTAAGCTTTCTTTTTTCCTACAGAATCTGCTGCTATTGCTACATAAGCTTGACTTAAATAAGGATTAGTAGTAGTGGCAGTATTCTGGCAGGATTTCCAGTTTTTCCTGACAAAAGAAAATGTCCACTTGTAACTGTTTATATTCCAGCAAAAGATTGTAATATTTTCTTTTAAGAAAAAAACCACTTCTGGCAGCAAGAAGTTGCATTATTTGACAATTATTAAAGGTTTCAGAACAACAAAAATTTGAAGAAAGAAAATTTGCAAAACTCTGTGGAAGAACTAGGCAAATTAAAGACATGGGACTTTGTAGCTGCGTATTCTAAGTATGAGACCAAGTCATGAGCTATATTAGCATTCAGAAAACAAACTTCTTTCCTATTGCTAGCAACAACCAGGGTGAAACAAAGTTTTCCTGCTTCACCCATAAAATACTTCTAGTGTTACTCATAAAAATGCGAACTTATTAAATATATTACATGGATAGTATGACAATTGATTTCTGCAGAATTGTACTCACAAGATATTAACAGCTATAATGAAGAATTTGTGCAAATTAGTTTTCAGATTTCTCTAACAGAAACAAAAAAACAAAGACTCCTTATAGCAGAAGAAAAAGGTTTTAAAAGGAAAAAGTTCATGTAATTTAGAAAATACCAGAAAGAACCAGACATCTTTATTCAATATTCTGATAATTTATACTGCATTTAATAACATGGAACTTACTTAAACATGACCTTTTCCCAGCTGTGCTTGCACCTCCTGAACACAAATTTCCTCCTCGATGGACCAGCTCAAGCTCCAAGTTTGTCCTGTAAGAAAAACATAACAGTATTGAATGGAACATTATTCAAGCTTCTACAGGCACAAATGAGTCATGACAAACTCCCAGCATACACTAAGTAAAAGAATACTGTGAACTAATCTTTAGTATGAAATACTGCCAAAATACACCTCAGAACAAAACAAACTTTATGAAGATATTGTCATACATGATTTTAAGTACTATATTAACACAGTACTGTATTGAGTTGTGAGAGAAGAATTTAAAAAATGTTAGTTCTGAGGCTTTCTTCTGTATGCACACACAGCTCAATAATAAGGGAATTTATGCACAAATCTGAAAAGACAATACTCAGATTGGCTAACTTTCAGTCAATCATATACATCTAAAAAGTGCTCTCTTTATTGGCAGGGCTTTTGTTTCACTTTAAACAACCAGAGAGTGCAATGGATACAGCACCAACTAAATATGAATGCAGTCTAAATTATAATTAAAGCACTGCCCTTAATAGATAAGTTAGTTAATAAAAGCCTTGGAGGTTAATTCTGAATGAAGTGCTATTCACTGCAGCTCATTAGTATGAAACAGGAGTTGTGTCACCAAATCTCTGCATGTCACACTGATTCTTTCTTTCTTAGTATTATTGTAATCTGATACTGAGGCATCAATTGTTTAGGCCAAATTCGATAATTTTGTTTAATTTTGGAATTGGATGTTTCAGTACTGCATTATCTTTCACTCTCAAGATTTGGAGCAAACAATTTATGTTATATTTTCTGAGAGCCTGTTTTAGTAAGTCAACATACATTTTTAATTAAAAAAAAGGACTACAATTCTATTATTCTGAAGTGTTGTTTTGCTAATTCAATTCAAACTGTAAATCCAATTCTAAACATATTCTGTCCTTTAATGAAAAATGAAACAATTTTAGGTTTGATATAATGTGACTGAATCCATACTAAAATCTGTTCTAGAATTTTAGGCACATAATGTATCCAACCTAAGAAGATGCCCCCCCACCCCCCCATATATTTAAGAAGAAACTATAGGATGACTTTTATTCAAAACAAATTATTTTTAACAATTTCAGCTTCATCAACTTGAAAGAATAATACATTTTGATATGCAGTGTTTGTTAAGATACTTTCCTATGTTTTTAAAATAGCAACATTTCTGAATATTCCTATCCCTAAGTTTGCAGCTTATGCCATCCATTTCTGAAGGAATGCTTTAATCCTCTCTACTCAGAAAAGGCAATTTAACACTGATAATGTGCCTGCTCAGAGCTCCATCTGGTTGCTGCTGATAAGGGCATCTGTGTGACAGGGGAATTTTCCACTCTTCAGGCGATTTGCAGTGCTCACTGAACTTCTGAAAATCTACCAGCAAGGAAGCAGGGACAGGGATTTCATATTAGCGGACAAAATAACAACTGCAGATCAGCATGTGCTAGTTCATCATGGGAATATGAAGGAAATCAGTATGTTTTATTTCTACAGACCTTCTGATAACTAATTTGTAGAAAAAGTTAATGACAGTCTTCCATTAAAACCCAGATAATTAAGATTTAAATCAAAAAGACCTCCTGAATATTTAAGAATAATTTTCTAGATCTACAATTTTAAATTTGCCTTTCACCAAGAGGTATGTGCCATTTCACAAAACAAACCTCAGGGACAATTCTGAAAAATACTTCTTGCTGGTACATATGAGGTGTCATATAGTATTTTTGCCATAAGGAATGTAAGAAAAGTTATTTCTGTAAACATACTCTCTGTTCACATATATGATACCAACTCTCACCTCCCACATCTCTTCATTGTGCTCAGCTCCCCAAAGGCAGCACAGAAATGTAAGTATTAACCCTTTCCTTCAATATGTCTCTTTCAAAACATACCTGTACCTTGGAATAAAAATGCACAGTAGAGAAAGCATCTTCTGTGAAAATGAACACTTATCCTTCATAAAATATCCTACATCAGGTACAGACCTCAATCATTTCTGAAGGAAACCAGTGTATCTCCTCCCTAATTTGAGCTCCCTTCTGCCTTGAGGATCTGAGTACCCTCTGCCCTTTACTGAAGAAAAGTAATGAAAAAAAATTGGGGGCATCTGATAGAAGCATGGAACACAGAGTGGTCTCTGAAAGAATCCTTTGCTACCTCAGACTCCTCAACATGAAGGAAAGGGAATGAGAAAGAAAATCTATAAGAGTGTCTTTTTTTTCCTATCTAGAAATCTTAGCATCATTCATTGGAGAAAAAAAATTTGTAGAACACTGCCTTTATCTTCCTCACTCACAGGAAAAACCCAGAGAAAATGGATTTTGCTCAGCTGTCCAGACTCCTGAATAAAAACAGACCTACTTCATCCCTTCTTGTGGGCTTTTATTAAAGGAACATACTGGGGGTGGGAAGGGTGATTTCCTATTTCTCAGAATTCATACCAGCACAGAGTAGCAGAAAGTAAAAATGCAATGTCCTTTCCAGAAAGGGAATATATTTGGATGGACTTGCTCTCCCTATTGGGACAGAAGAAGCATACTAAGCACTATAATTTTTCTCACTTCAATTTACAAACACAACACATATATGGAAAAACCCCAGATAGTGAGACACAGACTCAGAAGGAAAGAACACATGGCTCTTATATTAGTCTATACATAGCTGACAGAAAAGCCAAAAGGTTTGTTTGCCCAGCCAACAATAGCATGAAACCTACTGCTATGCAACACAGAAACAGTCCTCCAAGACATCACCACAAATTACAGTATTCAATGCTATGAATGTGGAACTATTAAAATTGAAGCTAGGCACATATGATTTGGGAATGACACACTTCACTAATCTCATAAATGTCAGCAAAGACCAGGAGGAATGCATATGAAAAGGGTACAAATTTAACAAGACATGACTGCTGGAAAAGCAGGAGGTGGCCAAGGAGCTGCTCTTCCAGCGGTGCACGCAAATCAGGATGCCAAGACCCAGAACGCCTCTTTTTCTAGGAGAACAGACAGCGGCTAGCCCTCCCACTAGGTGGGAAAGAGTTCTTTTGTAATTTCTTCTCTCTGCTACCAGTGACATATGCCTGGGTAAGCAAAAATGAAGAAAAGCAAGTTCCTTTTGTCCTGAAGAAGAAAGAATAACCTGCAGCAACTGGCTACGTATTGTTTCACCAATAACATTCTCATTCTAGCATGCAGTAATCCACTTCAAAGCTGGCATTCAGCTGTAAACTAGCATCTTTTAGGACAGGAGATGAAGTCATTTTCTGACTGAAAAAGGAACATAACTTTTAAGAAGATTAAGAGTGTTTAATTCACATGCAAATACAGGGAGTTAATAAAAATATCATTGCATTCAAATGCTCATCTAAACAGGGGTTAAATACCAGGAAAAACTGTGTAACAGCTGTAGATGGTCTGACCAAAAACAATTAAATGCTTCAGAACACCTGGAACTAGAAGTGCTCAAAGGTTACTGGTTGGTAAGGAACACAAGGGTATCACTACCTCAAAAACAACTGGATGGAAATAAGGAAGAAACAGGTCAAATGACAGGAATAACTTTCAGAATGTAAATTACTTCAGTATGTAATTTTAATTGTGAATAGTCCATTGTTTGATTACTTAAAATTAAAAATACAATAAAATCATACAAAGAAAACTCTTTCAGTTTGGAAGATTACCAGCTGATTTACATATTTCCATAAATACAAATCGTTAAGTTATATTAAGATGTCTATTTAGAAGTTTATTTTTTTAACCTATACTTCTGATGCAATTATCAAGTAGTAGAAGCATGTAAATCTGAATTGCTGCACTGAAAGGCAAGAGAAGTTAACCACCTTGAAGGTGATCTGCCAGGTTCCTTAAGTGATCTTACGAGTTACAATAACCATGCAGAAGGCTGGATCCAACAGCCGAAATTCTTCAGTCATGGATAAATGGGAAAATGCTGACACCAGTCTAACCCTAAGAGGAAGAGGCCACAAGGAGTACAAATGACATATCCTAATCTTAGTGCTCAACCACAATTTCTCTCTCCAGCAGTGCAAGCAGCAATGAAATGCTGTTCTGGTTTGAGGTATTTTTAACTCTTTGAATGAAAATAAATCTTGGGCTCTGAGTGTAAATATAAAAGTAATATTTGAAATATGTTTAGCTAGCATTTTTTAAATTATATAACATTGCACCCAGAAATGTATTTTAACACCATTTTTGTATCTTAAATGGCATGTCAAGTTATGGTTACAAGTAATCATACTTTTAGATGTGAAATATTAATTTTGAGTCCTTTGTATTTATGGAAGTGTATTAAATTGTATTGATCAAACATGTAATTGCCAAAAAGCTTAACATTACTTATCCTCGTATAGCATATACCACTTAAAAATATAGAATAATCCTTTAACTTGCTATGTATAAAATTTCATAGCTCTTCTTTATCAGTTAAAATACTCTGAAAGAATACAGATAGTATTTCTTTTAATAGAATTATACAATAATCTAAGTTGGAAAAGAATTCTGGAAATTAGATGGTCTAACCTGTGAAAAGAAGAACCTTAGATTTGATTACCCAGAGTCCTGCTGAGCCAAGCCTTGAATATTTCCACTGCTTATATACTAAAGACACTCAGCAGAATTTATGAAAATGCAATAAAAAAATGCTACTCAATGGCATCACTTCTATGCTTGCAGTTTCTCTGCAGTCAGCACCTTCCCTGCAGGCCTCAGTAAGTCAGAGTTTAGAAAATTATTTGCTTAATGAGTATTTCAACTTCTTATGGTAAAACTTTGTATTGCAGTAACTCTCAATACATCAACCATTCAATGTACCTTAACATTAATGGCATAGATGGAAGGAGGGACTGATTTTCTTGGAGACCATATATGACACTAACAGGTCTAAAACTACAATCAAATATCACAAAGAAAATGCTGCTGGTTTCGACAATTTTTTTGAAGTCTAAAGACTACATGAAGAGAAATTCCTGGTTGCTGATGTAAAAAAAAACCTCCTTCTGTGATTCTCATTTAAGTAAATAAAACTAATGTCTGGCACAGAGATTAAAAACACCTTGTGACTTAAAAACTAGCAATATGGCAGCGATATAGAAAAAAATCTGATTCTGCTGAAGAGAGATAGAGTAGATTTGACAATTTGGGAAAGCAAAGTAAAAAAAGAAATGCAACATAAAATTTTGGTGTATGGAAAGCAAAACCTTGAATTAAGAAGAAAACTAAACAAGCATACAACACAGTGTTCTCCAGGTTTTATGCCACTGCTGCACATAACAAAAATTAACTGAGACGCACATCTTTTCATCTTGTATAATGCCTGTATATGAAAATCAGAAAATGTAACTTTGATCTACTGAGTATTCAAAAAGTCCTTTTTGGAGAGGATGAAATATTTTTTTAATGCCTTTTTTTTTTTTAAAGAAGAAAGCTATCTAGTGGCTAATACTGTTAGTGAGAAATATAAAAGAAAAAGTATAAAAAGAAAAACATACCCACCTGGCTACAGAATACATGAACAGGAAATCATTGTCAGGTGATCCAGGAGTCTTACTATAATCTGTATACTTCTTCTGTGTGGTACTTTTTATATCTTTCATTACAGATTCCATTTCTTTACTGAGGTTGGTTTCAGACTATGAACAAAGACACAAAAAAATATTAGTTAATTTTACCTGAAGAAATGCAGTAGCTGATTGTAAAGCATATCACTTTCATATTTGTAAAACACATTTGCAGGTTATGAAAAAATATGCATTAGAAGTCAGTATTCTGTCTCACAGAAATGCCAGAATATTTTGGAAAGTTATTCTGATTTGTTCTGAATGTGAAAACATAACTGTTTTGTCCATCTCCTAAGATGAAGAATCTCACCGCTTGCACTATTTTAAAGTATATTTACACTGTACAAGTACACAAAACCACAAAGCATCTCCATCAAGACTGGAAGGCAATAAAATTTAATATAATTTATTCTGTCATTCAGAGGACATCAAGAAACATTGTAACACATGAGCATCTGCAAACTGCTCATTTTGTAAAACAAATAGTCCATACCTTACAAAGTTCTTAACAGACATTGTTTAATTAGCTTCCAGTTACAAGAATATTGTTGGTTTTTTCACTGCATGGAAATTATAAATATATTTTATATTACATTACTTTGGTCTATGTAAATTACTATGGAGAAAACTGAAAATGTACTCAATAAAAAAATTGTATCAATCACATTTTGTCATAGCTTTCAACTGTTTATTTTTAGTAGGTAATGCAGTAAATCTCTAAATATTTAAAATTTCTTGATAAGAAAACAATAGTATGTTGTCTTCCATATCAGAAAAAAATGAACTTTCCCAGGTTGCCAGGTTTCTAAGAGATCACAAATGCAATATAATGTAAAAACTGAAAGGTAGAGGCAAATTAACAAGGATCTTTCTGCCTTACACTGATGCTTACTGGGAAAGTTCCCAGCTGTTCTTGAAGATCTTCCACCTCTTGCACAAGATCTTGCATACACTTGTTACTATGACTTTGCCAAACGCTTCTTTCCATGTTGTTTCCAGGATAACAAGGAAGAACACTGTTGGCAAACTGCCTACACAGGGGACAGGTAAATTCTCCTTTGTCCACTGAAAAACCCTGGAGGACTTGGTCATTCTAAAAGAAAATAAAGAAGATGTAGCTGAAATTTGCAAACTATTATAGTTTTTTTAGTTTAATATTTCAGGTGTATACATAAAAAAACTGAGTCTAAAACCTAAAACTGTAAAGAAAGAGTAATTAGAATAGTTCCCCCTTTTACTGACAAAGGTCTTAACTACTAGAGACTGTCTTATAATCCTCCAACTCAACTAATTTTTCTGATTTTTAAGTATTCTCCATTGTCAACAATATCCCCATAATAAAGTAGAAAGACTTCAATGGAGTATTTCCAACATTTCATGCGTGTTGTCTCGTTCTGACAATTCCCATAAAGTTTGAGACTCCAAGTACAGCTGAAAAAAACCTAATCAAGTAGCCATTGGTGGGCAGCATGAGAAGAACCCTGATTATTTCTTGTACCACATGAAGGATCAAGAAATGGACACAGAAGTACATGTTTGGGAAATGAGGACATGTCCTCAGTATTCCTCTTAACTGGCAAGCAACCTTGCTTCAGCTTCATGAATTGCCTCCATGGTTTCCCATGTTGGTATCTGACTGTATTATGTAAAAATAAATGTTTTATCCAGATGAACACAGGTCTGTATAAACTATTTTGGTACTAAAAATGGTAGTAAATAGTCAAAATTATTATGTGCTCATCTAGGTACTAGTAAAACATGCTAGGATCAGAAGCTCACTTAAATAATTTAGAAATCTTCATGAATACAATTACGTGGAATAACAGTTTATTTCAAGTTTAATACAGAATCCACCAGAAAAATTACTTCAGAATTTAAATGATGCAAAACATTACTTTCCCAAAATTCTGTAAAGTGAGACTCTACCATGCAAGTCCAGATTTTGCTGCTATATTACTTTATATAATTTTTATATTATTTTATATTTATCTTGATGACACAATTACTGCTGCAAGCAAATTTAAATTAATATGGAAAAGAACAACTACCATGGGATCCATGAAAGGTTGCACACCTAGTTTATTTAGAGGTTAAGTTTCACAGTAGGAGCAATGCTGATACTAAAAATAAAAGGAATTGCTCACAGGTTTTCTCAAAATGGGAAGAAAACACACAAACAAAAAAAGACCCACCAAAAAACCCATCAAACCAAAAACCTGAAGATATATCCTGTAAATAAATCTTGAACAAAAATGCTAGTTCATATACAACAAGAAGTCATCACTTATTCTTTATTTTTTTGCGCTGGTAATTTTGTAAAGTATTTTTTCTGATATATTAGAATAACTGAAAACAAATGACTTTTGTTAATACTGTCAAGATGCAATAAGAGATTAAGTTTTTGAAACATAATAAAACCAATCTGTACATTCATTCATAACACGTGATTGATCTGATTTGAACAGCACAAATCTAACTGATTTCAGTAAGAGCAGTTCAGATCCAAATAAACAAATATGATCTTCGGTTTTACTTACTCGTAAGGATTCCATGTAAGATTTGTGACAATCTATGTGTAGAGTGTGACCGCAAGTTTGTACATAAACACCTCCTTCCCAGCCTATTGATACTGCTTGTAGGCAGGAACTCTAAAACAAAGCAAAAACAGTAAGAAAAAACAACGATTATATATAAAGCTATAAAAGTATTTACCAAAACTTCAAGATTTACAAGATGCACAGATTTTTATTTGCACGCTATCTAATTAAAAGATATCCTGAGGAAATAAAGAAAAAAATCAATTTTATAAAGTGTTTGTTTATGCTGACCGACATGGCTGCCATTATGCCATTCTTTCCAACAAAGAGCCAAATAGTTAAATTAAACTTCTGCAGTTCTTGTCACTTAAGATAACAACTTCTTTAAGGAACCTCTTGTATTACAGCATGAAGGTGGGTATAACTCCAACAGCTGTTAAAAGAGCAGAAGTTAGCCCATTTACTAGGGCAATATATTGTTCCAACACATTTCATTCTGTTTTGTAGATAACCAAAATAACAATACCACAGTTACATAATTAAACCCCAATCTGTTATTAAAATTTAGTGTAAACACTTATGGGTTTTAATGAGTTTTTGAACAGCATCATATATAACTGATCATAATTGGTAAAGAGAACAAATACTTGTTTAGTGAGCTCAGTTTTATACCAGGTCTGTTTTGAAAACATTGGCCTTATTCAAAGACTGCACTTACAGCCCACAAGTGCAAAAAAGTTACCCCACTGGTATATTTTTTTCAGGAAATAATGAACTGAAGAAACAATCACCTCTATCACCCTTATCAGGAATTCTAGAAAATTCTCTTGCAGAGTATCTAACTATAGTCAGTCTAAGTATTAAATCTCCATTTCTCAAAAATTTCATACGCAGAGTGAAATGTACATTCTGGTTATACATTTAAAGAATAGAGAAAGATTTATGGCTACCAGAATCGGAAAACAATTTTTAGTGTAGACTCACCCTAACATGGTCTTATGGTATGATGTAAAGTCAGGGTACCAGGAATAACTCTGATACTTGCATTTTCTAAGGGTGTCCTAGCATCTCTTTTTTTTTTTTTTTTTCTGCGTATGAGCAGGAATCAAAATAAAATTACAAATTTTATCTATGGGACATGCTCCTGTTTACCATGGCTCAACCTGTCATTCACAATGTGCTGTGAGCCGCTCAGGCCATAATATAAGAAAGGCTTTCTCCTGCTGGTTCCTGCATGATTTAGTAGACTGCAGTATGAATAAGGCTGTATGATATATGGGGCTAAGCCCCGCAGGACCCATGTTTCATTCAGAAAATCATTATTTACTGCAGGTATCTAATGAGGCTATTGAGTAGCAGTTGCAAAAAGAAGGAAAAAAACCCCAAACAACAAAACAACCCCAAAGTCTTAGCCAGAAAAGCTTTACTCTTTTACTCTTGAGCTCAGAAATAAAGGAGATTCCAAAGCAAGCCATAGGCTTGGGATGCAGCACACCTATATCAAGCTATTGATTACAGAGTACTGTGTGATTCTGAAAACAGTCCTATCAATTCAGTATATGAAATTTTATCTCTTAATCCTTAGTCATACTTCTCCATATTAAAAATAATCACTTTCAGTGATTTTTCCTTCAATGGGCAAGAACTCTACTCCCTGACAGAAAGCATCAAATTCCAGGTAAGAAAGTGCAAAAACGAATCTCTATGGAGAGAGGTGATCTGGTTTGCCCAACCTCTATGCAGCATGGAGCTTCTGAATGGCACTTTTGGTTGATTTTTTTTCTTCTAGCAGAATAAGCTAGATCATATTTCATAACTTAAAATGTTTACATCTAAGTGAAATTATTCACTTGCTTCCCAAAATCTGTTAGAGGAAGGACACTTCTTGGAGAGGATACAGTTGATAAACAAAGGGACTTCTTATTGCTTAGCTCAGCTGAACAAGACATTCAAGATACTAGCAGACATTTCCATTTTTATGTCAAAAGCAATTTAAGGATTAGTTCTTTCATGCAGAGACTTTTTTTTAGCACAGTAGTGACCTGAAAACGTGCAAGCAAAAATAACTAATTCAACTAATGTTTGAATCAGGACTGGAATTTTTGAAAGCAGGATGCATTTGCTCATTGCATTACAGTGTATGTTAGACTAATCTGCTGATAGTGTTACTGCACAGAAAGGGAAACACACATTTTAGTAAGATCAAGTTTTGGTAACATTTTGCTTGGAACTCCTTCCACTTGTAGCATGCAAACATGCAAAAGTAAAGCTCCACTTCAGCATTACTTCAATGGTTTTTATCACTTCAGCAGGAAAAAATATTAATTAACTATCTGAAAAACTAAACCAGTATCATCAATATCAAAAGAAGAAAAGCTTCTCCTCAGATTCTTTCTCAGCTAAAAAATCCTTTGTTAAAAAATAATTTTTTGCTTAGGTCTTTAAGAGTTTCACTTTCTAGCAAGGAAATGCATGATATTTGCCTTAGAATAAGATGCTTTCTGAAAAGATTGACCAATTCTTTTAAGACTGTATCAAAACAATTATGAATTTTACTCTACATTAATCAGCATAAGCAATCTTGGCTGCAGTTGGCAAATTTTAGCTATCTGTGGATGTCATTATGAAAAAGCTAGCAACTGTGTTAGAATAAAAATTGCCAGTTTTTCCAATTTAAAGCCAATATTTAAGCTTCTAAAGGCTAATTGTTTAGTCAGATATGCTGAAAAGTTGGCACCTCACCTAGGACTAGTCTACAGAAGCTAATTTAGGGTCACAGGTTCCGTATTATTCTCCCTGAGAATGATTTCTCAGAACAGTTGTGTATTATCTTATACAGCTCTTTTAGGCAGTAGCAAGGGAAGTCAAAGGCAGCACTTCCACAAAGTTCTACAATTGAACATGTCCTGCTAAGCAACAAGAATTGGCTCTCAAAATTAAATGTGAAAAGCTGTAATTTGGCTTTGTGAAGTAATGTAAAACTGGAACAGCTAACAGAACTGCAAAGCAGACATTTACTACCAATTAATGTAAATGCGAACTTCAGATGTTGTGCAGAGTTGAGGATTCAGCAGAAGAGGGTGCATTCTACTGGTTTCTCCTTCCCATCCACTCATACTCCCCTTCTCTGCAGTGCCTCAGAAAACTGTTACAGATTAAAACAACTCTTTCCACTTACTTTGTGCTGCCAAAATACTTTTACCTGATTAAGAGCAATTCCTTGACTAGGTTCTCTGAATGGCTACAAGAGAACTGGTGTTTGCTTAGACAGCAAACCCACATTTCAATTGTGTGGTCACACTGGATTGTGAAATACCTTCTTCTAGAGAAAATCTGTGCAGATATTTAATGACTATGTAGCCTGTAGATATATTAGATGCCTATTGCCAAAAATATAACTGGGGAAAGCCAAATAGTATTTAAAAATAAGGACCCTATCAACTGTAAACCCTTCAGAATGACTGCAACATGAAAAAGCACTCAAATGTAGAAATGAAATTAGGAGAAAACTCTAAGTTGTAATTTCATTTATCTTTCTACACACAAATTTTTCTTAAGTGGTAGTCTTGTTCCCATGAAATCCTTACATCTTTGAAGTATCGCTGTAGAGTTGTCAGCCTCACGTCGTGCAGTGCGGCACAGGTATCCCAGGGATAGATCTGCTCCTCTTCAGTAGTTGGGAGTCTCTTTGGCTCAGTGCTATTGCGGCATTGCCCCAACACTGTGTGAAGAAAAGCAGCAATACACAATGCAATGGGGAACAACTGGCTAAACAATTAAGAAAACAACCAGGTAATTTTGGTTTGTAACTATAATGTGCTTTGTTGATGTTAAAAAGTCAAAACTCACTGAAGAATCCAAACACTGAAAGTTGTGCTTTTGCACTTGTACATGAAATATATATATATAAACACACACCTATATCCACAAACACTCATATCTACATGCAGACACACT
Organism: Dicrurus megarhynchus; assembly: GCA_013399195.1. Taxonomy (NCBI): domain Eukaryota; kingdom Metazoa; phylum Chordata; class Aves; order Passeriformes; family Dicruridae; genus Dicrurus; species Dicrurus megarhynchus. Next base: position 559,051 of record VXAD01012650.1, on the reverse strand, counting down.
GATGGCTGTTTAAGTTTCTTTTCCTTTCAGTACTGATTATTCCTGCAGGTCTGTAATGCACTGCTGCATTTGCAAAAGCTATACAAAGTAGGAGGGAATTAAACTGTTTGTTCTTTCCCCAAACATTTAAAAAGTCTCATAGAGGACCATCCACAAAAAAAATAGGAAACCCTGTGGTTCCAGACTTCATGAGACACAAAAGGATTTGTGCAGAAATGCTAAAAGCTGCAGAAACATCGCTTTTCCTACTAGCCACACATTCATACCTGAGGACGCTTGTAATAGTACAACTAGCCCTGTAGGTCTGTCTTCAGTAGAAGGGCCACTTTGTCCACAAATAACACAATCATATATTGCCTCAGAAACATGCTGTTCAGATGTAGCTACCTCCATGGCAATATCAGCATCTGGCGATTCTAAAAACAAGTAAGAAAATTCATATTAAACGGAAGTAAAGAAATCCAATTGCATCTGCATTGAGGTAGTGATGAAAAAACTACAAAATAATTTCTCTAGTTTATCTACAACTAAAACATTGTCAGTTGCTTGAAACGAACCCTTCTGCTTCCAAGAAAGACACCTACAATGAAGAACACGTTTTTCCATGGGCAAAATTACTCCCTGTGGAATTAAACAATTCATTCAAGTTTTGTATTAAACTTGATCACCTTAAAATTCTATAAAACAGAGATCTAACTTCTATTCCATTAGATATTATATTGAAAACTTTGAACATAGAGAGATGAAGGGCAACAGATAGGAATCTCTGGTAAAATCAGATTTGCTTGTAGCTGACTGAAACAACTAGAAGGAAAAAGTTAACCCGGACACCTTAGAAATAATTTTAAGACATGGTGAATGAAATGTGCAACTAAACCAGAAAGTATTTTTTTCAATATGAAACTTGGACAATCTTTAAGAATTTGAGGTGCATTAAGAAAGCAACCAGCTGCGATGCAGCAGATGTTTAGCTTAACATTTACTATATACAAGATGTGTCAGAGATCTGTTTTCTTTACAGGGCACATTACTCCTTCCTAGGGGCACAGAAACATTCAGGGCTAAGGTCCAACTCTGAATTATCAAAGCCATTGCACTTGATATAGCTTAGATCACATGACAGTTGGTGGTGCTGATTTCAGGGCAAGCCATTTTATGTTACGTCACAATCAAAGGTAAGAATTCTTTATTGGCTTGAAAGAAAAGCACCTTAGGACTAAATGATCCACTCCTGACTGCTCAGGAACACATACAGTCAGCCTCTTGATCTAGAATATGTGGGTTCTTTGTGTCTTTCCTAGAACATAATTTTTCTGAAGGAAAACACTTCCTCCCTTCCTTCAACCATATCCTTTATCTCTCTGATTAGGTAGCCTAAGGTACTGGATAGAGAATCCAAAAACCTTGCCTACAGCAACAGTCCTCATGCAGAATTGCTTTTAGGAGAACTGCTGTCTTCTGAAAGTCTACTACAGGTTTGGCACAGGAGGCTGCTGCCATAAGGAGAGGTGTGTTGGGTGCTAGGCAGAATATTTCTTTGCTGTAAAAAGCTCCATGCAATGCTCTTGCTCACAGGGCTGAATCAAAATTACACTGTTTTAGTAACTACTGATTTCCCAGCCAGTTATTGAGGGTCATATGAAAATGAAGCCTGATCTCCACTGACGTGCAGTTGTTAATATTGTACACATGTCTATCACCATCTAGTGGCAGCCAGATGTACAATGAAAGGAAAAGCACAATGCATCAACTGCAAATGTCCAAAACATCCAGCAAACCTAGAAGCAAACTGTAGCACAGAAGGGAGGAGGAAGTAAACACTAAATGCTACTTTTTATATTTAACATCACCTCATAACTGTGTAATGCATACTCATGTACACCTAGGTATCAAATGCAAGAAATGACAAGGACTAGAGTTTCAACTTTCCTTTTTCTCTTTTTCTAAAATATTGTCAACGCAACAGAAAATATGCATGCATTCAATATTTTTCAGAAGTGTAGAAAGAGAATACAGTGTATCAATCTGATTTGGAACAATTCAATGGAAGTCATCAAAATCTGTCAATATTTAATTTACAAAATACCATTCATTCATCATAAAATGTGTATTTTTAACCTGAAGGAAAAAAAAAACCCCAGAACTTAGGATTTAAAATGTGTTTAAAACCAGTTCAATATATGCAATTTATACTTTTATTGCCTGTGGGGAACAGGCACATAAAAATCAGGCTAATTTAATTTTAGAACTCAATGATCAAGTGCATGCTTCCTTCACAACAACTTAGATGTAGATATAGCTAGGCTACTCTGGCAAACAATAAAATTTCAAGGAAAGCAAGCTACTAGCAGTAAGGAAGACTTCCTAATAAAATAATTTGTGCCAGAGCTAGTAAAAGAAAACAAAGGGATATTGGCAAGAAATTAAAATCTCAAATAAGTAAGCATACCAGAAGAACTGTAACCAAACAAAACCCCCTCGCTTCTTCTTGAATGGACTCTGATAAACCTCAATTACTCACTTAAACTAGCTCCAAAGATTTAACCTAATTGACTTCACAGAAACTTGTCTAATGATGTCAATGTGTGTGAAGAAGGAGCCAATGAGAAATAAAAGGTAAGACACATGGTACTGGTATCAGTTCACCAAATTTCTCACATAGGATTTGTTTAATGTTGTAGTACACCTCATCCCCTTACAGTGGGTTCTGGAACCTTTCTTTGTCCTTGTGAATTATTTCACAAATCTGAAAAAACATGAACCTTAAAACACCAAAGGAGGATGAAAAAATTTAAACTGTGACAGAAATCCAGGGAAGAGGCAAACCCTACAGTTCCCAAGAGTTTTTTAAAAGTTAATTATTTAGCTCTTTGTTTAGTTTTGTACCAATAAACGTAGAGACACAAAGTTACAAAAACCTAGCACTTCCTACTTCCTAAGAAATTACTGCTCAATCTGTTAAAATCTAGCACACTGATGTACTGCAGAACAGGTTGCTACCTGAATTTAATTTCATTTCTACTCTCCAGAGCTAAGGATGCATTCCATTATTTCCCCTACCCAGCAAAACCCCAAAACCGAAAGGGCTTTGTAAATATAGTTCACAATCTCCACTGACTGTAGTCAACATTTGTCCTGCTGTACACATTGTGTCAAAGCAGCCCCTTGGTATCAAAGCAACCATTAGTATGCTAATATTCTGTGCCCTGACCCAGCATACATATTCTCAAGAGATCAGTACCTAATTTATTTTTCTATCTGGGTTCAGAAGATTGAGTGTTAGGAAATATATGTCACCTTGCATTAAAACTCTGTGCTTCTTTTCAAGTCTAACTAAGGAACGTTGCATGAAGGACAAAAAGATATCTTGCTAAGACACACATTGTAAGAAAGACATAAAAGATCATCTGCATACTTATCAGGATGCATTAAAAAAGTCGAAAAATCACACCAGCCACTTCAGAGACAAGAAAACTATTGAAGAAATTAAAGATATCTTAATATTTATAAATAACAACCTAACCAATTCACAAATTTTCAATATGATAAGTAGTTCGGCAGCTTGCCTGGAAGGGATCATGTTTTGTTTTTATAGAATTCAGATAGACAGATCTTTACAAGTATCACCATAATTTGTTAAAGGCTACTATTAACCTAGAACTGGGTGGTTTAGTTTTGTTCTTAAAGTCCCTCCTGAAGGTCATGAAGGTTCAAAAATCCCTTGCACAGAGCTCCACATCACAAGCTAAACCACAGTCTCACCCTGAGGCAGTGCCCTCAAAGAGCTCAGAGCAGCTGTAACCAGGAGCTGTAACCAGGGGCCGGGAAGGCCTCTGGAGCTGAAACTGACCCCACATTTCGGACTCTCTGGACAGACTCAGACATTTCAAGAGCTCGATTTGCTGTTCTTAGAACACTTTTCTTGGTTTATTTTTCTCCTTTTTTTGTTTATCCTGCAGTCAAATAGCTAAAGACAGCACAGTGGATGCTGTTCTATCCTAGTTCATTAGCATAACTGTTTCTAAATTTCACCTAATTACTTCCAGGCAAGCTTGAATGGCAATGCAGTTCTGCAGATGTCACAGAATATAAATAGAAAGTAACAGGGGGCACAAATGGGAAGTGCTACATAATTGGAATTTTTTTCTACAGTAACTATGTGAAAGAAAATGCCAACCTTTATTTTCAGAATCTCAGATGAATTTGTGTATTTCAATCCAAATAAATAAATTCTACTGGTAAAATAAGACCCATTTAATACTGAATAATTAACATGTAATTAGGTAACTTCTTTTTAAGCCATGTTTCATTGCAGCATCCCAACAATCAAAGAGGAATATCTCAGGACATTAACAGTGCCTCTGTGCACTTTATTAAAACACTTTAGAAACTATGAAGTATATGGGTTTTAATAAAATAACCTTTAAACTTTGGCTAGTCTCCACTATTCCTATCTCTTCCTAGATACATTTATTTTCAGACTATTTCTAATCTTCTACAACTGTCAATAGAAAGGCACTATGAAGTTTTTAAGTGCTATACCCAAAACCAATTACAGCAGTTCTCATATTTTTACCATTGAATCACATCTACTTTTCATAGTTAAAGTTTTAATAGATGATAATGACGATAATATAAATTTGCCCAAATGACACCAACTGAAACAGTGACAAAACAAGGGAGCTGAGGCCTCACCATCCCTGCATTTTTGACAGTATTATTACTGTTACAATAACTGAACAAAATTAAGAAATAAACCTACTGCTGAGCTTCAATCTGTAATAAAAGTAACAGGTAACAGACTTTGTGTGAGAGGGGAATGAATTCTTACTGATTTTAGTAAGGATTTTTTTATTTTCAAACAGCTATTTCAGCACTGCTCTGCTACAATTCAGGGTAAACCTATGAATTATGTAAGAGTAGTTTTAAACTGAATCACTCCAGAAAGACTAGTTTCAGAATTCTTACTGGGTCTTGTGCTTTAAAATTAGAGTAACAATAGTTTCTGCAACATATTCGGTAATTTTCTGTAACACAGAGAGACTGAATTCACAGCTAAACAAATCACTTAGATTCAACAAACTGAAGAAAATAGTCCTGGCAAAAATTAATCTAAATTTTAAAACAAACCCCATGCACTATAATGATACATGAACTTACTTTCAGCGAGTTATTTTAATGCCAGTCAGAACATAAAAGCTAGTTAATACTGGACTATAGTACTAATTCAGTGTATTTTCATAACAAAGTCAGAAAATGGAATGACAACATAGAAGACACTGAAAACAGTGAAAAGGCAGAGTAATTATTAACACAATGTCTGGAATTCTATTAAGTTGTTGCCAAATGTCTTTATGTAGAATAATTCTATGAAAATGTAGTTCCTTAAGTTGATTCTATCTAGTGCTGTGCACAACCCGGTATAATTGACAACAAACACTACATTTTACTTTGAGGCACTTGAAGTTATCAGTTCTTTAAATACTAAGAAGCAAGCAATTTAAATCTTGCATGCCCAAGAACTTTTTAATGCACAATCATTCTACAAAGGCCCAGGTCTGCCTAGCTGAGAATTTAATATTAATTAACTAAAAGCTAAGTGTTCCCAGTCCTTCACAAAAATAAATGCTGGGTAATTCACTGAGTTAGCTACTATGATTCATCCACAAATCAAAGCAGTTATCTTAAACATAGCTTATAAAACTTATGCATGGAAGTACTTATGCACATTTATGTATATATACAAATTAGCCATTTAGCCATTGACAGGTATATCTACATCCATATCTATATATATATACACATACATCTGATTTCATAAATAAAGCCCATCAATTTCAAAGTTGCAATACAAAGAATTCAAAATATAGGTGACTGAAGAATCAAAGTTTCCCAGTTACATTCAATTTGCCATGACAGTATAAAAACTTAATTTTTAATAAGGAGAACTGCAAGGTTCTTCCTCCCTTCTTCCTTACTTCAACAAATAGATTACAAAGAAATAGTTACCCATTTAATGACATTAACTTACAATACAAAGTTCACGGATAAAAATAAAGTGTATTGCACACACTCCAAATGTAACATCATATACAGTGATTAATTTAATAGAATCTTGGAAAGTCTGGGTTGGATAGGGTCTTAAAGATCATCAAGTTCCAACCCTCCTGCTGTGGGCAAGGACATCTTCCACTAGATCAGGTTGCTCAGAGCCCCATCCAAGACTGCTGTATCCAAAACCTTAGTAAGTATAAATGAGTAAGTCTCAGCAACCTATGAAGTGGAGGGAATTTAACAATTTCAAGAGACAAACTTTTTCAGCAAATACAGTCGTCAAAATATTTCTAACCAATGCTTAAACCCAAATCAAAACTTCATAGCACATGGTACTTGATGGATGACAGGGAGACAGCTTTTTCGTATCTTTCAGAAGGGCTAATTTTCAATGAAGTGGCTCAAATGACAAAAATATTTTCCATTCCTCAGGTGAACACAAACTAATCAGGATTACGCACTTCTACACAGCAGAATCTGAAAGAACTCATCCTCAAGAAAAACAAGAACTGATTGTGCTGTAAAACCAGTATTTGAAGTAGAATACAATGTTATCACTTATAGATCACTGAGATGATCCAAAAATTATGTTTTCCTTAGATCCATAAATACACTTAAAAGGCAAAGCTTTTACCCAATTAAAATTTGAGAGTCTATGGAGAAATAGTCTTAAATTGTATTATTACAGATTAAAGAAAACACAGTCTTAAAAAGACAAACTAATTTGGGGACATTTTATATTAAAGGTAAATACTTTAAAACATGTCACACATTTAATCATTTAATCTACTGTATATTAAGAAAAACTAGGAATAAATTTATGTCCTACAGATTTAATCGGCTATTTTTGCTAAATATGTATTCAGTTATATCTGTCCTATAAAACAAAGTTAAGCTTCTTAAGAAGTACAAAGTTAACAAGTGGATACAAAAGTGGAATCTGAGCAGAGGGTTTCCTGTTTGGTTGGGATAGTTGATGGTTGAGGGTTTTTGTGTGTGTCTTTGTTTTTTAAACTGAGTAAAAACCTTAATACCAACATGTGGGAAAATACATAAAAGCAAGCAGTCAACAACACAAAAACTCACCAACATCCATGGCAGTTTCCATGAAGCTTTTCTGCCTTGAGGCAAATTCAGCCAGCAATTTCTGTTGCCTTTCTCTAGCCTTCTGTCGTCTAAGTGAAAGAAGGGGGAAGAAGAAAAAGTAAGCATACATAATGGAGCAAAAAAAACTCTTTAAAATGCCAAGCTGATTACAGTTACCACCTTAAACAGTATCACTCCAAGTTAAGGTTAACATAAAGGAATAATTTCCAAGCCTAAAAAAAGAATCTCTTGCTTTAGAAGTGGAGTTTTTTAAGAAATTAGTGGTACTTTCTTTTGAGTCTGAAAAAATATAATAAAATCCTGTCCTGAAACACCCTTCAAAGGTGTTCGCCAAAAGATCTTTTAACAGATTAGGCCAAAACATTGCAAGAAAAGGAACTCAAGACCTTAGTCTTGAAACGTTTTCCTCTGTTACACATGGGAAGAAAAAGAGAGCGCAATGTCATTTGTACAAAAATGAGTACTCCTGTGAGAAACCAACATTTTCAAGCTAATAATAACAATAATAATAAAAGCCTATCTCACTCCCTTTTGATATCCAGATTGATGGCAAGGGAAACAATTATGAGTAATTTATTTTCCATCTAAGGTTGCTCACAGTGGTTCCTTCTCCCCCACTTCCACCCAAGATTTTGGCCACCAACAGCTTTTATACTGGGATTTAAAGTACCTTGAGATTACATCCAGATTAAAAGCCCAAATGTCCCTGAAGCCAAGATGATTTCACTAACTTTATTCTCATTCTTTGTCACAGATCTGGATTTACAAATGGAAAACATTAGAGACTTATTCTTGTCTATCCTTCTATTTAAACTGAATCAGTGACCTGTACAAGGCTATATGACCAGCTATTTAACTCCCTCTATAAATATATACTGCAGTGGGTAGAGGAATATTGACAGATGTAAAAAGATAAAGAAAACAGACATTAATTTTCCTTACTTTGACATGAGTTTACAAATAGAGGAAATGGGACAGTGAAAGTGGGAAAACCAAACAAAAGCCCTACATCACAGCTGCTCACCACCCAGAACATGCCCTCAGCTGAGGGGTTTACACAGCACCTCCCCACAGAGCTCCCTCTGTGCAGCTACAGAAGCTCTACAAAAGTACAAATTCTGTGCATCAGCATTTACAATGCATTTTTTACATTGCTCAGAGATGATTCAGATAACTAACATGGGCTTTAAAGACATCACTTGGTGTCTGATACCCTGATGGGTGAGTCCTTTAGGCTCAAGCACTGTCTGATTATCAGTGTCCTGGCACAGGAATTGGCATGCACAGGCCCAGAGCAGCTCATATAGTGTAACCTGTCATACTGAGGTGACCTGTTTATAAGTCAAAGCTTCTAACTTGTTTTCTTAAAGGCATCTGAAAGACCCAAATATCTCTGCCCATTTATCTGCTACATTGTACAGTCACCATTTCTCAAAATAACTTCTATTTACAACATCACTAAGATTCATTATTCTGAGGATCAGACCAGGGCATTCATTAGACTTGGTTTTATTTATTTCTCCCTGGAAATTTCTCAATAAACACCTTGACTAAAAGCAGAGTGACTGTAAATAGATGCATTTAAAAAGAAGATATAAACAAACTCTGACAGATTCAGTACAGCTCAGTAATTTTCCATGATGGCCCATGGGAATATGACACTGCAATTGAAAAAGTACTGCAAGCAGCTCAAGCTCGCTTCTAGTTCTGTATTTCAGTTTCTATGGCAACAGTCCATTGCTTGAGTGATGCCATTATATGTTGAAGTAAGCTAAAAAAGGCAATCCCTTAATGTGCACAGTCTGCTCAGTCTTCACTGATACAAAACTGGAATTGGGGGGAAAATGAAAACAAAACAATCAAAACAGTAAAAATTGCAGCCTGGCTTTATGAACATTGTCACTCTATGAATTTTGTAATTTCAGTTACCACACTGTCCATTAATAAACTTCATGGGTCTACCAATACCATTATAAATTTGAGAAGAAGATGATAATCACTCAGAACAACAAAGAACGGGAAACATTCATTTTCACCATTGCTTTAGACCCAAAACTTAATTGAAAATTTAGTGTGCCTCCAATAGGTCCTTGAAAACATCACATCCTTTTATAGGGGAAAAGGAATGACCTTACCCTTTAGATATGAAAAGTTACTTGTTTCATTGATGCCCGTGCTCCCCCTGTACATAAATCTAGCACTATTGAGTACCACAATAATGATTAGGTGCCCAAAATGTAGCTGTCTTTTATCTAAAGCAGCTATTCATTCTGACTTTTCTGATTGGCAATTTTACACGCTAAACCTTGGCTATTTCTCTCATTGAATAAACTATCACAAGCAACATTGAAAATTAAAACTATTAAATAAACACTAGCAAGACAGAAATAATTTTGCTTTGTAAAGTATGTAACATACGAATATACTAAATCGATATGCCATATTCTTATGTGTAATTTTCCAGTACAGTGTAGGCCTTGGATATATCAGAGAGAATTTAATGAAAAATTTATTTTCAAACAAATAAAAATAGTAGAAAAATAAAGGTAATCCAGAAACCAACTGAGTCAGATGACTGCACTTTTCTACCCAAATTTCTAGAACCATAACTACATAGTCTGGTTACATAAACCCTTCAAAATACTGCGTGAACAAGTACTCAATCATCTCCTTGTCCATTCCAGCCTGTGCTCTCTACTTCAGCTATTGTGGCAAGTACTCTGACCTGAGCTCCCCACTTTCTGTGCCCCAACCTTCTAACACTATCCACCATCCTCTCCCTTCAAATACCATGTTCCAGTCTTTTGCACCAGCCAAGTGTCAGTCTCTTCTCTTCCCACTCCAGCCAACTCTTCTTTCCAGCTGAGTTTATGACATCCCCCAAACGCCAATCTCTGTCTTACTCAAACCCTCCAGACATGTGCATTCCTATTTGTCTTGGGGTGACTTTATGATGTGTATCCCCTATCACCGCTCTATGCCCAGAAATTAACTCTGTGCCTTTCTGTGCCTTTAAACTGAGCCTGAGAGGGAGGAGAGAAAAAAAAACCGAGCGAACTTTTCAAAACAATTGTTCAAGGACACGGACACAGACTCCTTGGCTTTTGCAGCAGCAAGAGCGGAGGAAGCTCCTTGCTTGCTTTTCAGGCAGCTTTTGGCTCCTTTTCTCCAGAGGGAGACGGAGAGCTGACCTTTGTTCCCCGGGACTTTGGTTTTTCCCTTTTTCTTCTCCTTCTGGACTGTTTCAACAACATCAGAACACATTGGGAGAATTTTTCTCCAAGGCCCAGAGGTGGGCCCACGGCCTCGCCGACCCAGCTCCGAGGAGGAGAGACCACACCTACAGAAGGACTCTGAAATCTTCTCAGGTTTCTCTCCATAGCGAGAGATTTCATTATTTAGCATTATTATTCTTTTTCCTGTGTGTTTGTTAAATAAATAGTTTTTATCTCTTTCACTTTCCTTCGAGGAAAATTTCTTTTTTTCCCGAACCTGGTGGGGGAGGGGTGATTGTAACCTGCCTTTCTCACAGAGGATATTTCCTCCAAATTTGGCCAAACTGGCACACTATTCCACATTCTCTTCTCCTACCAACTCTCAAGACCACATTCTTCCCCACTGAGATTTTAAATAAAAATTGGGGTTTTTTCATTTGCTACTCTTCTCTGAGTATTTTTGTCCCAACAACCCAGTTCTTCATATATCTTCATAATATTCCCACTTGCCAGCCTGAGTCTTCCCACATCAACCAATCACTTGTCCTGGCATCTTCTTTTTTTCACTGGTACATTGACCACAAGGTTTCTCCTTCCAGTCCCACTTTCAACACTATCCCTGTCATTTCGAGCTTTCACCTCTCTTCTCAGCTCTAGTTGCTGTCCCCTAGCTGATACTTCTTCCATAGGACTCTCATGCCAACACAACATTTGCTGAAAGCAGAAGAGAAGCAGGGTCTCTGCATTTAGTTTCAAAACTGCTAGTATTCTGGGGGCTCTCAGGACTCATCGTGTCCCAAATTAAAATCAAAACTGTCCAAGCTTTTTCCAAAAAAAATTTCAGCCCAAGACAGACATCTGGCATGTGAGTTTTCAGACCACGTAATAAGAAAATACAAACTTTGTTTTTTTAATGTAAGAATTATAAAAAAATTAAAAACATACTTTTAAAATTGAATGGGTCAGACAAGCAAAAAAGATAGAATTATTAAACCCATATATAGTAAACAAAACCCCCAAGCAATCATGGTGCGATGTGTGCATGTTAATGAACACACAATACAAATAAAAATTCTAACTTATCTTCAGATTAGGCCACAAAAGCTAATACAATGTTAATTCTATTCTTTTGTATGTATGAGTTTTATAAATGGCATCATAAAGGATGAGCATGTATATCACACAAAATTATTATTAAAATTTTCTAATTTAAAGATCTAAAATAGCAAGGTGCATATTCTTCCTCAGTACCTATGTAAATCATGTCTTTTCAAATCAGATAAAGGGAACTGTAGAATTAAGACATTCTTTTAGTATGTAATTAATATAAAACCCTAAAGATCAATCAATAGATGCACAACATAACACTGTCCTTCTCCTGCCCCTTCATCTCATTATTAACGTTACCTTTCCTCTTTATCCAGCGTTTTCTTCTCTGCAGAACTAATCTTTTTTGGTGGTACAGGAGGTGTCACCTTCCTGCAAATCTCTTCAATTATACGTTTATTCAATCTGCTCTGTACAGCAGCTTTCAGTAAAATTCTTTCTACTGCCGTCATTCCATCTCCGTGACAGTATCTTGGAATTTCTGGGTGGATTAAAACATCCACATCATCCAGCCAGGGGGGGTAGTAAGAGTTTTGTTTTCCTGAGAGTTTGTGATGCAATTTAATCAGCAAAGACAGTATGCTTTCCTTGACTTCTAGAATGGCTGTGGTTAACTGCGGAGTTGCACCAGGTGCTGACCATTTCATTGATGTTTTGGGCCGCACCACCTGATTTGCCTCGCTGGTGTTCCGATTGATGATCTCCTGAAATTTCTTTCTACGTTCTGCAACCAAACTGAACACTTGAGCTGTCCCTGAGTTCTTGGGAAAAAAATTATCATGATTAATTTGCAAATATACAAGTATAAACAACACACATTTCTAAAACTACGGAAAATATTTGAAGCTAGGAAGAAAAGCATGAAACTTAAAAATTCTTCTCCGCTCCCAAAATGTATTGAAAATTAGGATAGCAAAATACTAAGCCTGCATACTGTATTTTTGTACAAGTCTGTTATATGAGACTGCATAAAAAGCCAAGTACCAAAGGAAAATACCCATACCAAAACAACTAACAACTGATTTTACTCTAGTTTAACTTACAATTCTCTTATCCAAGTAATATTTCCTTAGTTTTTCTAGAATAGTAGTAATTTCAGTATCTTTATGTCATTTAAATACCTTTACTCAAGTCTACAGAGCACTGTTGCACAATGTAACTCATGTCACATAGATGAATACAGGTGAGCCCACACATCCCCATGGGCATTGTCCATTTTGTCTGGATTTACCAGGTAAGACCCAGAAGCCCCATACCCCTATTTGCTGGCAGAACTTGCTGTCCAGGGCACGTGAGCATATGAGTGCAGTTACATTAATGACAGAGCTCATTTAGATCTATCTTATACTACTCTTGCTTGCAGTACCAAATTAAGGATACATATACTGAATCCACAGCAGAAAGATATTTCTTCAATGTTTTGAACACAAAATTCAGCACACTAACATCTTACCCTCTCCTCCTCAAAAGGCTGGGTAATTAAGAGATATCATATATAAAAACGGGATTCTGACCAACATCTCACCTACCCTCTTTATGTTTTAATCTATTTCATGCCATCTCCCTACTTTAGATTTTGTCTACTTTTCTGTCATGAACATGCAAAAGAAATATCCACTGTATTTTGCTACATCTGGCACATAGTAATCTGAAGTGCTGTATACAACAGATACAAAAGTAACAATGACACACAGATTATATCACCTACTGGGTATAACCTTTCAGGATCTCACCACTTACACACTCCTTTGTTTTCACAACAACAACAAAAAATTGCTATTAATCATTTCAAGTGCACTTTCAATGAAAGGTTAAACTTACCTAGACTCAAGAAAGCTAAGGCTATTCTACATTATTAAATGTTAGTAGTATCGTGGCAAGATCAAACAGGCCTAAACACAAAGCTCAAGCAGTAAGCTATCAATGACGTTTTATATTTGATAGGAAGCTTTTATTTCCAAATACATATTAAAAATGTAAAGGCATTTTATTGCTTAAAAGTCTACTACCTAAGATTACCATCAAGACCACGAAAAAAGCATGAGCCTTTGCAATATGAATTAAAAGGAAATTCAGGAAAATTAGAAGATTCCACTGAATGTTAAGGTGAGCACAATTAAAGCCATGTTGCTAGTTAATCGCTTAGAACAAACTGCACACACATCTACCTCTCTCTGGAGGCTCTTCCGCCTTGAACTCTGGTAGATTGAGGACAAAAAAAGTCATTAAATACATCATTTGGAAGGAGGGATCATTTGAAATAACTTCAATTTCTGCTATCACTATATACAGGAAAAATAACTGAAGGAAAAAAATATCCTAAGAAATTCATAAAAACAGTAACAAAACTAACAAAAATGCCAACACAGGCAATAACTTAAACTAACCTAGAGAATCAAGTATTTACATCTACTTACTTGTGATGAAGCTAAACCATCAGAACTCGTACTTGCAGGTGGTTCCCTCTTCACCTCAGGAGCAGTTTCTGGTACTCTTACTCGGACATAGTTAATGAAGTGACGCATGTTAGAAACCAAGTTACTACCTGGAAACCAACTATCATGGCAACGCTCTTGTCCACCTGCAGATTCCTAAAACAATTAAGAAAACTCTGGTATACTTTCTCTTATGTATTAAAATAATTTGTGCTGCTTTTGTAACTATATTACAGAGGCCATAATGTCTCCATGAGATAGGAACAGTGTGTTGAACATTATGTACCTCAACAAAACTAATATAACTCTTAAAAATTTTGATGACTGATGTGAGGCCCATGAGGACCACAGGGCTGATAAATACTTAAGTCTAAGTATTTTATTTGAATATAATAAAATACAGCCGTTAGCGATAGCTAGCAGAAGTAAAAGGAACTCCATAGAGTAATCTAAAGCTGTACAATCTAAGATTAATAAAAAAAAAATCAGAACTATAGAGAAGTCAGTCTCTGGAAAAAAATGTGGCAAATTCTTAGTCAAAAAGCAGTGTTGATCAGTAAAAAACCCCATGCTAATATCAGGGAATCTGGAATCACAAAAATAATGGTTCTTTATATTCAAATGTCATCAAAAGTAGAATTAAAATTCTGACTAATTCACACATTTTAGAAGATCCACATCTTTCACAATAAAATGCTTAGTGATAAAATTTAGAGAATTTTAGACTCAATGATTAAAAATTTCTTTGCACAATTTCTAGTACTATTTTACAGTGTAGTAAAGATCTAATCAATCTGCGTTGTCAGATTACATACAGAGAAACTGCTGAAAAGCATAGCAAGATACCATACTCTTCCTCACAATAGTATGTTTTTGTTTATTGTTTTTATTAGCTGTTCCCTATATAAGTTAATAAAGACAGTTTATTCTGACTCGTATGGTAAAATCTAATTTTAAAGAATACTGAATCATTAAAAAATACCTTTGTATTTTGAAGAATAAGATGGTGTTTGTTCTTACCTCTTCATCTGATTCTTGTTCAGGAGAATTTTCCAACCCCAGCTCAATCAAATATAAAACCATGCAAAGCACATGCTCTGATAAATTCTGATGATCCATTAATATCTAGGTAGGAAAAGGGACACATCATAAAAGATTAAGGCTTCAGTACATCTAAACTTAAAGAAGAGTGTTCTGGATAATACATTTTGGACTCTTCAGTTTTTGTGGGTGTTTTTCGGTTTTTTGTTTTTTAATTTGATGAAAAATTATTTTGAGGTTTAGAAAAAGCCTAACCATTGATCATGACCACAAAAGCAAAATTTAATTTTACATCTTTCCAGTCAAACAAATTTGTACCTTAAAGCTATTACTAGTTCAAGCTGTGATTTGCTTTAACACCAGAGTTGCAGTAAAGTTGCACAGACACCACTCCTGCCAGTTACATGCACAAAGCTGCTGCAAGCCTTCCCTCCCCTTTTCATGTGATCAATCACCAAAGGCCTCAGGAAGTCCTAGTCCTATAAGCGGTGCTGGCATAACTGGGAACACCAGAAGAGTTAACATTAATTTAGTTCACAACCGCCTTCAAATCATCTTTTTTAGTTACAAATAATAAACAACCTTATCTTTAAATTAATAAATGCCCATATCTTTCTTCTAGCACAGCTTTCAATGCATTGAGAGGAAGAACCAGTACTGCTAAAATTAAAAACCAGGACAACTCTCCTCTTGAGAATATTCTGAATTAAAGGAAAGAAAATTGCAAAAAAATGCAAGTTACCAAAAAAGTGGGTGAGAAAATACATTTAAAATTTCACTGTAGACATGTTACCATACAAATTAGTATATTTAGACTGTAACCTAGTAAAGTTTTAAATACGACTTGGTTTCAAATGGATGAGTTTTCTAAGTAGATAAAGCCATTAGAAATATCAGAGAGATAAAAGTTCTTAAAAAAACCGTTGTTTTACAACAGCTTTTCTAAAAAATGACTGAGCAGCTGATTTAATCAAATCCAACCAAATCTGAGATGATAGAGGTTATTTAACTAGAAAGGGGACTCAGTATTATGCTAATGTGAAGAGCATGTGCAATTGCACCAGTCAGAATCAATGTATTGACCAATGCTTCTGAAAAGTAACATCACCAAATATATTTTACTGTTCTCCCACAAGAAGCCCCAAAAGCCAAGAGATATAATAAAGGCTGTCATGAATTGGCAAAATTTCACAAACAGAGTATGCATTATTTAAGCCAATCCACAGAATCAACCACCATGTATTTTCCACCATCCATAAATCTGGCGGAAAAGTATTTGGTATTCCAGCTAAAACAGCAACACAGTAATGGTTAAGATTCTCTGGATTTAAGCCTTTGAAGGTTCTTAATGGAATAAGAGAAAAAGTAGCCAAAGACCCCAAGCAAGACAGTAAAAGATGATGCATTGCTTCCCTATATTCTCCATTTTTGTTCCATGTCAAAATATTATTTGATCTTCTACGTAGTCCCAAGCTGTCCTTTCCTTCAGCAGCCTTCCTGTAGTATAACAGATATTTTCTATTCAACAGAAATTTAACAGTGAAACAAAAGATGAGTTTTAGGTAAGTTGGGAGCCCTTAAAAGAGCACAAAAGGAAAAGTCTGCCCAGGAAGAACACTACTCAAACAAACCACTTTTTATAGTCCCTCATCTGCCTCTGCAGCACACTGCTTGGAAAACACTTTCTAAGTACAGATTCAAAGTCCATTTTCTGATGAATGGACTTTTCAAAAAGGATGTGCTTTTCTTAGACAGCAGCCAACTATCAAAGATAAAACCAAACATAACTTAAAGGCACCAATTAGCCCTGAACAACAATTGCTATAACATTATTAAAAGTCAGAATGTATTCGGGAAGTGATGTTAGAAACTACTGCAGTTATGAGACTTATTTGACGCTGAGGATCTAAATCCATCAAAGTGGTATATTTTTGAATTTAAAATTCTGCAATAGGAGCCAAAGGAACTCCACTCATGCCACTGTGCTCCCTGAAACTAACATGGAAGAACAAGCTGAATGGCAATTCTGATGGTTAATACAGTGTTCCTCAAAGTAGAACAGGATCATTCATCCACTTGGGTACTGACTTAGTGTGTGTATATATGAAACAATCATTCATGAAATAATCGAAGTGGTAGGAAAAAAACTCACACTAGACTTAAAAAATAAAAATAAAACCAAAACCAAAAATACGATATAAAATTGAACCCGACTACTCCAAATAAACTTTAAAAAATCATGCTTCTAAAAATTTCTGTAAAAAACGTGGAAGTAAACCAATGCACTTAATGAAAATCATGACTATACCTTGTAAAGAAGTGTGAAGAGTACAATGTGCAGGGTTTTACAGTGCAAAAGCTTTATGAGACCTCTGTAACTTGGGTGTAGTGGTGTTCTCTTCTTGTAAGGAGGCCATGGGTTTCCAGGGAATTTGCCACTTTGCTTTAAGCTGTTGAAACAAATGTTAAAACTACTATTAAACACTGCAATAATGTAGAAACCTGCCATTGCTATAGATAAGCTTCGCTTTGTGTACTTAAGACTAAACTATATAAAAATAGATTACGCCTTCAAGTAAGCTGTACCTGATTTTTAAACACTATCTTTGGTTAAGTATTTTATCTGTGATGACATTCACTACCTTGTCTGTGGCCCTTCAGATGTACTTTTAAACATTTATGGAAGAGTAACAGACAAAGATTATCAAAACTCTGATATTGCTTGTAAATTTATAGACAATTTACTCAAGAACAAATCTGGGGCTTGAAAACATTGATAAAGTGATTAGCATTACCAGGCAGTGAAAACAAAAGATTTGTTGTGGAATGAGCCACAATATGATGCATTTCTAAAAATGATCCAACTTACAATGCTGTGTATCTGTCCATTGCAGACTGCACATCTCTACGGTAAACTGTTCGAAGTATTACCATGACAGGGTCAAATTCCTTATCCCAAACTTCAGCTGTTGTTCAAAAGAAATGACAAGTTAACATTCTCTTTAAAGACCTTACCACTTATTCTAGATTCTCTTCTTAACTAGCTTTAATTATGTCACTTCTATTATATAATTTTTCCTGGCAAACTGCAGCAATTTATAATAATTCTTACTAATAATACTACTAATAATTCTATACTAATAATTAACACTATTTATCAAAATAGAAAAATATTTTTTTGCAAAGTTTTGACTGGTTTGACCACAAAAATATAACACTCTACTAAGCAACCCCCAAAACATCATTTCTGTAGGGGTCTTGTTTTGTTGTCTTTCCTTTCCAAGTACATGTAAGAAAAGGTTTACATTATTTTTCACTTGGTACATGATAAGCACAAGCCCTCTTGAAAGTAGGAAGTAGACTGTGGAGCAGTTAGCAGGTAGATGATATTCTACCATTAGTGAACAATATTGTTAGAACACCACAATTTCTTGTTCAGTATCAAAAATGGTCAAGCTTTGTATCAAATAATATTTGTGATTAATCCTTTACAAATATGCCTTTGTTTTATAACTAATATCTATGCATCATTTCAGCATTAAATCTTAGTTATATCTGTTTAATTTAGTAGCTCTAAAGTGACATCCAGAGTGGCTTTTCAGAGCATTCACAAACAGAGAAGTCTAAACAGTCTATAAAATATCCCATTAGGTGGCCTTTTTTTTTTTTTTCTATTTACAAGTTATTAAAAAACAAAACTAAGTTCCAATCTAAAGCCAAATGAAGACATTACTTCTGTGAATTGTTTTGAAGTGTTTAGCTCTCATAACACAAAAAAATGAAGGCAAGATCCAATGACCCTAAAACGAGGAAGGAACCCAGCGGATACAGAATTTTAGCTCCACCAGCAGGCATAACACAACACAAGTGCTTACAACATTCTTCTAAGTTTCCACAGGCAGAAATAGGCAGCTTTACCACACTTCTGAGATTAATTTTCCCCAGGCAGGAAGACAAGTGTCTATACTCCTACACAGTGGTCTCTCCTCTATATATTAACCCCTGCTAAGGCTAACAGTTCTACAGATATCCTCACAGACTGCTGAGAGAAAACACTAAGCAAAGTTTCCATTATGTATGAAATATGATTAAATTTAGCTTGAGAAAAAAACCCATTTTTTCTGGCCAGAATTTAGTACTGAAGTCTGAAACACACACCAAGCTAGTTTGGGCTGCTAATGCATAATGAGAAAAAAGGACTGACTGAGCCATACAGTGAATATTGGAAATGCACACACAGCTCATCTTCAGAACACAAATATACAGTGTGTAGAAAGAACCTGGCTTTGGAAGTTGGTTTGGGTTGGCTTTGGTTTTTTTTAATGGTTAATGGAAGCAAAAGCTAGGAATCTGTGAACATAAAGTAGATTTCACCCCCCTCAAATTTATGGAAATAAGGGATTAGAGTATTAGAGGGAATGGATCTGATCATGACTTACTTTAACTGTGACAGGCCACAAACTAAAATTCTTAAAAGCAAAGGGTTTGAGAACCTATATAGTCTTATGGAAAATATGAACACTTAAGAGGGTAAAGAAAGCCATGTCAGCTTTTATTCCTGCAGATGATTTTTCAACTTTTATTACTTTAAGAAAAAGGGAATCTGTAGAATGTTACAAATCACTTCAGTATTCACTGCTACAGATGAGATACTTAACACAGTTTACCTCTGGAATAAATTGTTTACCTAAGTTAAAAAAAAAAACCAAAAAACCTTGATAGGAGAAAACTCCAGAAACTGTAATCTAGCACTAGATTCCCTAAATATAAAGTGCTGTAATTAAAAACAGCATAATCCATCTCTTTTTCCTTCACATTGTGTTATGAAAAAGACCAGCATGTCATTAGCTCCAGAAACTGGACATGACACAAGGAAATGCAATTTACTTAACATTAAAATAAAATTATTTTAGATACATAGGTGTTAAGCTGCCTAATTACACATCCAGGAACCAAGATGAATCAATTCTGAACACTTTGGTTTTACAAAATTACTTCATTAGTTGTTAATTTGTATAAAAGAGCTTTATTGACACTTCAGTCTCCCAGTACAAAACCTGGCAAACAAGTTATTACAATATTAGTACCTACATTAACCACAACTCCCCCCAGAAAAATCCACGAAATATTATAAACCAGATGGTTTCTAAATTGTCAGACCCTAACCTTCCTAGTTCTCAAGGGAGGTATGCTGGGGAAGAAGGAGTTAATCCCTCTTCAGCTTTGCCATTAGCCTGAAGCACAACCAGAGCACATGGGGCATTTCAGATTTCTACAGGCTTATCTGCTCAGTGACAGGACACAGTAATGGAACACTGAGTTCTTAAATTCCTTCTGTCCTTTGATATACCAATGCATTGTAGAGTCCCATTTAGATGACAAGCTGGTCAGGGAAAGAAACTTGTCATTTTTGCACTGTATGCACTGTAGACTTACAGAACAATATTCTATAGCAAATCTAGCCTGAACTTTTTTCTAGACCCTCACTACTGACTGCGAAAAATGTTACAAGATACTAATATAGTTAAGCAACATATAATAAAGAATTATGTATCATGGTATCTTTAATAATCAAAAGGTGGAGAAGTTCAAAGAAAGTATCTTTACAATTGACATTTCACTAGTGCAAACAGTTCTAAACTCTACTAAAATATACATCGGGTTTATTTAAATCACATGAATAATTAAGTATGCAGATCACTAAAATGCAAATAAGGTAATTTTTCATTTCTCCATTTTCCTTTGCTTTCTGAGGGTACCTGATTAATACGAGAAGCTCATTTTTACTCTAGATCAAAATCAATTTATTAAAGACTATTCATAGTTTTTAGCAATGCTCTTAAATATAAGCAATAGACAATAATGAAAAAGTAAAGTTTTGTGGGGTTTTGGTGGTGGTGGTAGGTTTGGCTTTTCCGTGGGGAGGATGGGGTGGGGTTTTCAACACTGGTAGGCTGGGTTTGCTTTTTGGGTTTTTTTTAAGGAAAAAAACCCACTACAACAAAACCAAACAAACCCTGGTTAGGCATCTTCTCAATGAGTATGTTACAAGAGAGCACTGATTACCGTACCTTTAGGTGTATACATTCCTTGTTGCATGGAACCTCCAGGTTCAAAAACAGGGGCTTTAAAGTCAGCAACTGCTGACAGGACTGATTCAAAGCTTAAGCTTCCTGGAATAATACCACTTTTAGGATTGGGGTTTTCTGGAATGTAACGTTTGTGTTAAGGAGAGCAAAGTTAATTTATTTGCAGGACACAGCATTTCACTCCCCTCTTGACATTTTCAGTCAGTCATTTCAGACCACATCTCAGCAGTGCTCTGTGCTTACCACAAGAGGTCTGTATGCTCCAGCTGCTAAGAACAGTAACTATTGCTGAAGAGAATCTAAGCCTCCCAGCTAGGATATTAAACGTTTTAATGCAAGACTTGCTACGTGCTTGGCTCAAGATGTTAGTACTTAATGAGAAATAAAAATCACTGCCTGTAATGTATATAAAGTTTCTGTAATTGCCTCTATTTACACACACTTTGTCTCTCTTCATAAGGAGAATATTTTGCATTTACAGCTAAGTGCAGAAAAAGCAAGCAAATAGCTCAGGATCCATAAACACAGTAAGTAATTCTGCATCTTGGATTGGACAGCTCTCATTTTTGGTAGCAATACTTAACTGACCTACTGACAATACCCTAAAACACAAGCAGCACTTACAAGTAAGTAAACTTCTGCTTAGTGGTAAGTGATTGCTTATATAAATGATTCACTTATTTTACATAGTTAAGTCATTCAGTTAAGTGAATTGTTCTAAGTAATCACTTATTTTACATACTAAAGTGACTGAGTTGCTAGACCATAATAATTAATAATTCTTATTATGTATTTGTTAGTCTCAATCTCATCCTTTCCTATCTTTGTATTCCTACTATTTTTGCTCAATGCCTATCCCTGGATTGCAAACTCTTCTATGCAACCATGACAACCTATTTAATTTGCTTACACAGGCTAAGAGTGATAGCAGGAAAACCTGTGTATTTGTAGTCAGCTGTCCAGGACATGAACTGTGTGCCTGTGCAGAGGGACTTCTTAAAGTTTGCTATTCTTTCCCCCATAACACATACACTTCACTCTAACATCAAAGCATGCAGGATTGCTATTATTGGCATTTTCAGCTATTGAAAAGCATATAATGTAGAATAGCTTCTTTTTATACTGGCATAAACTTAGCAAAAATCAAAGGCTTAAATCCAGATAAATGTGATGCTTGGCTAAACCTTTTACTATGTCATTGGAAAACACACAATTTACCTCACACCTAAAAGACTTTTGCAGTGTTAGAAAAATAATAAAAAGGCCAGTATAGCATTTTGTAACAAAACTAATTTAAACTCTTAAAAAGTATTGCATTTATTGCAAGAAAAACCAAAACTGGAGCAAATGCCTTTGCTAGTAAGTATATGCAAACACACCTTCACACAGTTTATAATTATGTAAGCTAAAAACATGTTGTTCAGGTCTCACTACTATCCAGGCACCTGTCATTCTCATTCATGCAAATTAGTTAATATATTCCAAGGATATGAGATCCAGTAATGAACTGTGTGTCCTGTCATTCATACAGAGTTGGGCTACCATCTCCGCTCTGAGGATCTCATCATCTGTCATTCCTGGAACAAAGAAATGTAAAAAGCTATTAAAATAGCACGATTTTAAAACACACATTCAGTTTTCATTTGACATTAAAAGCATGTCAAATATGATACAAATTAATATTAAGTAATGATACAGTGCTATAAAAATACAGGAGAAGAAAACGGGGGCGTGCAAATGCTATGAAAGGCACAATCTCAATCAGAAAATATAAGTACAAACTAGAACTGCTGTCTTTCTGGAAAAGATACAGAATCTTCATGTGATCACCTACATTAATCACCTACTTCCATTAAAGACATTTTTCTCCATTTCAATGTATTATATCTATTTCTAATTCATAAGGGATTAAAATTCAGTAACTGGCAATGATGAAACTAAGTGTTGAATGCTTTAAGTTACTATATGGTTAAACAGCTTTAAGGCAGCTACTAAGTGCTGAATATAAATGAAAGTGTAATAATGTTATTTACATACAAGTATTCCCAAAGCAGTGACTCTTACCTAAATGTAAACGAAGACTTAACAAAAGGACCAAAAACGTTAAGGCTCCTTCCAGCATGGACCTTTCGTGCTCTGAGTCAAGAACTGTATTTTGATGCTGTGATGCCATCGTTAACAGATCTACCACCTTAAATCTACACAGCAAAGTCAGAAACATCACTCTCCACCATTACAACATCAATGTGAAATGTACTGATAAACTCAGGATAGCACTCACAACATAAAATGAAATACAAAAGCCCAAATGAAAACCCAAAGTGCAAACCAACATACATGAAAATCCTCTTCTTTTTAAATTTAAATTTTTATTTAACTATCTATGGAATGTGCTACAGTGATATTCACTCCACATGAAAACACCTTATATTTATCAACATTAAAACTAATGCATATTAATCGGTTTTCAAACCCTGATTTTTTTTCCAGAAAAGTAAACATCCTGTGTCTCTTACTATTGCAGATCTAGTTACCTACTTCTTCAGGATAGAATATCCTGGCATACGAACATGTATGAAACTAAAAAAAACCCTAAAGATGCTCAGGAAACAAATATCTGAAGCTTCACTACTGCACTGTAAATCAAAACCCAATGCTGTTTAAAATCAAGAGATCCCTCTTTCAGTAGAGCCCTTAGGTAAGTGTTAGTGCTGGCTAGGCAGAGGTGTACCACTGAAGATAAGTATCAGATATGCAATTTCTCTATTGCATGCTATAAACTAGCACAACACCTAGCACAACATTGAACAAGAGCATTCATCTTTTAGTCCTACCTTTCAAAAACAGATGAAATAAAATAATCTGGGTCCAGCCTAGAGGCACAGACCTGTAGAAAGAGAGTAAATTATTTTATTAAATTAATTCTATTCAGTAGTTTGTGGGTAAATAATATTGGCTTGGCTTCTCAGAAAACATAACTTACTTGCAGCAGATAAATGTCAGGATCAATCATTGAATTGCAGAAATGAGACTGCACGTAAGTCATGGCCTGTCCTTTAATTTGTAGACCATTTCTAACCCACATATTGCTGTGAATTTCAGAAAGACTTGCCTGTTCAGGAAAAATAAAAAGTTATAACAATTTCAGGGACGTTCAGCTACTCAGTTCAGTGTTAGCAGATCATCAGTATATTATTATAGAAAAATAAAAATCATAGAACAGTTTGGATTGGAAGGGACCTTAAAGATTTCCAACCCCTGTGCCATGGGCGGGGACACCTTCCACTAGACAGGTTGCTGGCCTTGAGCACTTCCAGGGATGAGGTATCCATGACTTTTCTGGGCAACCTGGTCCAGTGTCTCATCACCTTCACAGTAAAAAATGTCTCTGTGATACCTAATCTAAACTACTCTCTTTCAGTTTAAAGCCATTGTCCCTTGTCCTGTCACTACATGTCATTGTAAGAAGTCCCTCTGTGGTTTTCTTGCATAGTCATAGAATAGTTTGGGTTGGAAGGGACCTTTAAAGGTCATCTAGCCCAACCCCCCTACAATGATCAGGGACATCTTCAACTAGGTCAGGTTGCTCAGAGACCCATCCAGTCTAACCTTGGATGTTCCCAGGGATGGGGCATCTACCACTTCCATGGGCAACCTGCTGCAGTGTTTTACTACCCTCATAGTAAATAGAGGTAATCTAAATCAACCCTACTTCAGTTTAAACCCATTACCTTTGTTCTATTACAACAGACCATGATAAAAAGTTTGCCCCCAGCTCCCTTGTAGGCCCCTTTAGAAGGCTACTCTAAGGTCTCCCCACAGCCTTCTCTTCTCCAGGCTGAACAACGCCAATTCTCTCAGTCTATCTTCACAGCAGAGGCGCTCCAGCTCTCTCATAATTTTATTCATTATTATTACACATATACATACATACTACAACTTCATAGACTTTTTTATACTAATTTACTTTTCCTGGAGAGTGAGAGATGAAAAGAACCACTGCAAGTTTATGAAATAGATACCATACTTTCATATGAGAGCACATTTCAGACAATGAAAGTAATCAAAGACAAATGAAGTGATTTATACATGTAGTTGTTCATTAAAATCTTGAAATGTACTCAAAATGAAGGCATCATGGAACCAAAAATTAAGGCATCATGGTTAAAAAGAGCTTAGATCCAAAAGCAGTGATTACAAATACTACTCACTGCCACTTACACACAAGTAAGTCCAAATTTGCAAATAAAAATGTTGTGCATCCATTCTTGAACTCATTTCTCAATTTAAAATACAAAATTTCCAGATTTGGGTTTCTTGTGAGCCTGCACTTCATTCTATTCACATTACAATTCTATGTATTCAAAGGATTGGTTCTTGCTACCATTTTGTAAGTACTATAGTAAATATGATTATTATATGCTTCTCAGAGTATGATAACTAATGCACATTTTTAATTTTGGAAATAGGAAGAAAAAAAAAAAGATGTTACCCTAACTACTCAGTATATTCTAATTATTATTGTCACATATTGCTTATTTTTATATTCCACAATTAAGATATACTTCCTATTGTTAAGTCAGAAGTCTGCCCATACCTGAATCTGAAGTGGGTGAATCATTAGTTTCATCAGCATCTCCTGATCTGGCAAGATAGTATCCAGATCTAGTTCTTGGCATTTAACAGCCTAGAAACAAAAGCAAGCACATGCTGTGCTGAATGATCACATTCAACAGGGAATTTCCATCTTCTGTAAAACTACAACATGTGCTTACCTTACTTAAAAACATGGCAAAGTAACGGTGCAGTGGCAAATGAAAAGTAACTTGGTTAGGTGCTGGCTGAAAGTAAAATAAAGGTATTTAATATATTATATGGAAAAAAACAAAAATAAAAATATCTTCGGCACAACCACCAAGGCCAGTATCTTATATGTCTTCATTTGATGGACTTACTTTCCACTAAGCTAGCAGTAGTACTTCATTTCCCTGTCTTTCTGATTATTCAGAAGTTGCCCTCAGACAGTTGTCATTCATCTCTTATTGAGTCCCCAAAAGCTAATGGCACTCTGAGTTAACTGAAGTATTGCTTGCCAAGTGGCAAAGCAGCTCCCCATCTCCACAGCAGAAGAGGACTTCTGTTTTGCCATTGCTTCATTCAGCTCTTCATTCAGCACAACAGTAGTGTGTCAATAGCACTGCTTTTAAAGCTCACACAGCTTAAGCTTGCACCCACAAATCTAAATCACCAAGACTCTACAGGAAAAAAAGGATCCTACAACATAACATTGTAAGTATTAACTACAAACTAATTTCAGCAAGGCAATCCTTTTTTGATCACTACCTCGAATAGTCACTTAAATTAAGGGGAGGGGGCTGGGCATAGGGAGTGTATTACCTTTGAAATTTCATCAAATTTTCACAGTACTTTGCTTAAATTCACCAAGGATACTTACCTCATCTACAAAGTTGATAGCATCAAACCAGTCCTGAAGCGCTTCAAGGCAGTATCTGACAACATTGCGTGTGTATTCTTGTGTTTCCTGCAGTTAAGAGAAACAGGCATACTACATGAGCCAAAACAGCTTTAAGTGCCATTGTTTTCCTACTAAAAATAAATACAATTATTTCAAGAATATTTTTATGGTACACAGAAACATTTAGGTTGGAAAATACCTCCAAGACTGAACAATATGTTGTCAACTAAACCACAGCACTAAGTGCCAGGTCCAGTTGCTTCTTGAACACTTCCAGGGATTGGGACTCCACTACTTCCCTGGGTAATGGAGTCCAATGTTTAATCACCCTTTCCATACAGAAATTTTTCCTGTTGTCTAACTCGAACCTCCTCTGCTGCAGCTTGATGCCATTTTCTCTTGTCCTGTTACTGGTTACTTGTGAGAAGAGGCCAACTCCCACCTGGCTACAGCCTCCTTCCAGGGAGTTGTAAAGAGCAGTAAGGTCACCCCTGAGCCTCCTCTTCTCCAGGCTAAACACCCCCAGCTCCCTCAGCTGCTCCTCACAGGACTCACTCTAGACCTTCACCAGCTTCGCTGCCCTTCTCTGGACACACTCCAGCACCTCAATGCCTTTCTTCTACTGAGGGGCCCAGAACTGGACACAGGATTTGAGGTGTGGCCTCACCAGTGCCAAGTACACAGGGACAATCCCTGCCCTGGTCCTGCTGGCCACAATATTTATGATAGAGGCCAGGATGCCATCAGCCTTCTTAGCCACCTGGGCACACACTGGCTCATGTTGGGGACACACTTATCGACCAGGTCCTCTTTTGCCAGACTGCTTTCCAGCCACTCTGCCCCCAGCCTGTGGGGCTGCCTGAGGTTGTTCTGACCCAAGTGCACCACCCAGCACTTCACCTTGCTGAACCTCAGGCAATTGGCCTTGACCCATCAATCCTACCTGTCCAGGTCCCTCTGCAGAGCCTTCCTACCCTCCAGCAGATCAACACTCCTGCCCTACTTAAGTGTCATCTGCGAATTGATTGAGGGACCACGCAATTCCCTCATCCAGATCATCAATAAAGATACTAAGCAGAACTGACCCAAATACTGAGCCTTGGGGAACCCCACTACTGACTGGCCACCAACACAACTTTGAGCCCTCCTGACACAGAAATCAGTAAGTATTTGGGCTGTTCCATTGTTTCTCTAAAGGATGACCATTCTAGTGGTGAGCATTATGGCACCTTCAGAACAGTCAGCTGGTCCCAGTGCCTACTGTTGTTTAATTTGTCCATTTACTTTTTCCCATAATTCAGAGCTGTAAGCATAAAAAATAGTCTTTCCATGCAACCAAAAGGAATAGCTAATGGCCTGCAAGTTTTATCTACTTAAAAGGTCCTTACAGTTGGCTAACACAAAGCATCCTAAATTATATGATACCACAATACTGCACACATTTTAACAGTAAGCAAACCTTGCTATGATTGAATGATATAACTCTGTAACAATGCCATAAAACTGTACTATGTTTCAGGTTAAATCACGTTTCAGGACTAGAGCTGTACACTGCCCTTCAGGAGAGATGCAGTCGTGCAAGAAGGAAAGGTAGAAGGGAAGCTAAACCAAATTGCTCTGTGATCAGCAGAACTTGCAAAGCCTCCTTTCTTAACAGATTTTTCCTTTAATCTTCCCTTCCCCCTAAACATAGACTCCAGACTTGCCTCACACTCTCAGGATACCAAATGACACACTTCTCATGCAAGAGCCAGCAGTGCTTAGGCCAGCCAAAAGTTGTGCAAGTGGCCACTACTTCAGTCAGGCACCTTTTCTCATCAGGAAATAAAACAGCCATGCTCCCATCCTGTTGCTCCACTCTCCACGAGGGCCAGGCTCTGCTGGCTTTCCCTATCCTGTGAGACGTGAGCTGGAATCTCTTCCTACCCATCAGGTTCCACTAAGTACAACAACTAAGCTATGAAATTTCTTGAATGCTTTCAGATTTATTGAGAATGACCAAAGGGTTCAAACATGTGACTGAAGACATAATTGACAAGACAACTGGCAGAGAAGCATGCCCTTAGAAAAAAAAAGAACATTCCATTCCATCCCTAGGCAAAAATGAAAGGAACACTTAAAACAGCCAGAAGTTGTAATTCCATTTTCAAAAACTAATGTAGACTCATAAATTGACAAATTTATAATGTATCAGCATAAATTACATCACTGAAAAGCTTTTGCAACTGCCTGATTCAGACTGTTCTAAAATCGCATGGACTGCTTGCACAGTGTTTCAGCGTGCAGTTCAATTCAGCAGTACTGTCTTATTGTCACTATGACGTATCTTAACAAGCTAATTTAGAATGTAAGTATTTCATAGAAAAACAGTAAAAAGTTTTTTTCATATGTTAAGTATTCCTAAAATCTGATGGATTCTATTTTTGCTGTAACTTATTATACTTTACAGTCTAGCAAATAGCAACAAGTCTTTGCTCTAGCTTGGAGACCACAAGATGTCAGAACCTAAGAGGTTTTTACCTCAAGTTGATAGGAGAACCACACAAACCCATAAATTACTTCATCCTCCATCATAATGAAGTGTCTATTTGCAGACACAGCCAACATTAGAATCACATTAGGACAGCTTATGTATCTCGGTTCCGACTGAACAAAGGCAAAATGACTCAGAGACATTTATCAAGTTTTTCATTAGATTAGAAGTTATTCCATATGTACAGTCATATGAAATGACTGCACACATCCTGAACTTGTAGTCCCAGTAGTGGAGACAATAAATTATGTACAAGCATGAATTCTACACTCATTATACACAGAATTTGAGTTGATTGGAGTTTTATGTTATTTATATAGACAAAGACAGCAAAACCAAAGTCTTTTCAAACACAAAAGACAGACCTTTAAGGTTTGAGAATTCTAGAATAAGTCATGGATAAAACCAGGAATCATGAGAGGGAAATGTTAGTCTTACCCTAACTTTGCAGTGTGAGAGAAGACCCCACATTGGCTGGGCACAGGCTTCCAGCTCAGCAGCAAAGGCAGCATAGTATGTCTGCGATTCAAACTCCACGTGCTCATTTAATTCTCGTTTATTTAAATTCATACCTTCGAAGATTTAAGCAGAGTTATACAACTGAAGATTTAACTAGGGCTAAATGGAATGCAGTATTTTAGTATTATGCATTTACACACCTCTAAAAACAACTCCACAAAGTGTAATACTCTATTTTATTTAGCAGTAGAATATTTGATAAAACACTGGAACAAGCAACAAAGTTTGAACAGAAATAAACCAGAAAAGATAAAAGACTGGCTAATAACTGCAGTCCTTGCTCTCCAGGGGACATTAACTTCTACTTTGAATGCCACTTAGTCAATCAGAACATCTGAATGCTGATCTACTTTCTAAGCAGAACATTTATCAGTATTGAGAGGCTCACCATTTTAATGTATTTTTTAATATAATCAAAAAAATTTCTTCACAGCAACACTTAGAAAAAGATCCAGATTCATCAGATTAATTTCCCATATATTTAAATTTAGAACTTCACCAGTAAAACAGTTTGTTTTACAGTTATGATCTAGTACAACCTCAGAATTCTTGCACCATGGATCTCAGTCGACTAAGAGGGGTATGACTGCTCTTCAACTACTTCACACAAGAAAAAGATCCATTAGATAAATCTTGTAACCTATTTTCTAGAATATACTGTTCTCTTCAAGAAATACGATCTTAGGGGAATACTAATAAATTAAGTATTTACATACAGCATTGTAGGGTTTTTGCTATTGTGAGCATTAACTGTCTTAACATCCCTGTATTAGCACTGATTATAATAAGTCACATACCTTGAAAAAATGATACAAAATTCATCCATGTTACCAAAAGACCATGATCTTCCAAAAATTTCTTTGCCACACTTTGGTGTGAAAGTATGTTTATAAAATCACTAACCAGGGGCCAGTAAGTATTATTCTTCAGTAGTGCTTCCCCGCAATTCACCACAACATGTAAACTATTCTCTTCATCTAGATTTAAAAAAGAAAAAAACAAAATTAAAGGAGAAGACAAGGCAATTTTTTTCATTTATTAATAAAGTTACAAAGAATGCAAAAATAACAATTATGATGTACTGTAATGCTGTGGTCAGACACACACAGAGAAAACTGCAGAAAAAAAAATGGTTCTTTCGTGGTACCTGATGCTGTTTTTTCATCAAGACTGACCAACACAGAGCCCACTCAGTAGGAGTCACTTAAACTTTGAACAGTATCACAACCTTTGGAAACCAGCACATTAATAAAACCATCTCAACTATGGCTCTTCCAGTATTTTTAAGCAAATACTGAGCACCAAACAATCCCTCTTACAAACACCTGAATTCTACTTCGAATTTGACATACCCCCAGTGAGCAAGGTACCTTACAGCATTCAAGAAGAAATCTGGTGATTGAAACCTACACTGGCATGTCGAGTCTGAGAAGAGCAGAGAAAAGCACTTCCACTCTGAATTTGGGACAGAGAGAGGGTTTATGCAGCCTGTCCAAGAATAGGGCAGGAGAAGATTCCTAGAAGAGGAGGATAAGAAATTGGGAAGGGGGGTTCTTTCCCTCCCACCCCAAATCACAGAAGCTCATCCTCATAAATCTCTTTGTTTCCTTTTCATAAGAGGGACTCCTGGAAAGATCAGAAGGGAAACAGAACTGGTTCTGGATTCACAATCCAAGCAAAACAATTTCCAGCACCCATATATCAGTTAATATTCTGTTTCAACAGAAAGAAGAACAGAGAAAAAAAAACTTGCATCTGATGAGCAGCCTTGGGGATGGCTCTTACTCCAGTGCAAACGCACTGAAGGACCCCTTTACACAGTAAAGGAGTCATAAGCAGCACAGCACAGCTGCACTAAAAAGACACTTAAGAGACTCCAGTCTCTGGCTGATGAGAGTGTGTGTAGATATGTAGAGTGGTTCTCTTTGGCCTGTCCAAGAACAGGGTAACATCTCTGCCTGAATCTGCTGAAGGATTTTGCAAAGAACCAACAGTTACATCCATCCCAGCAGAGATTAGACAAATCCAAAGTTACTTCAAATGGAGAGTGGCACTGCCTCAACGCAAAGTGATTTTAGACAGGTTGGTTTTTCAGAGGATAAACCATTACCAAAACCTTTTCTTTGGGGCTGTAAAGAAAATTCTTCTCCCATATAGAGTTTACTAGGAAGAAAGTGCTGATAGAGATGCAAAAATTCTCTAAGAACATGCAGACATAAATCTTCTTAGGAAGCTACCCCTCATCCTTTCACACTCATGTGAGAGAGGTAAGCTGAGTTAGTAACACTTATGAAGTTGGTATCAACACAGGCCAACTCTGTTTCATTAAAACAGTTTGTCCACAAACACCCTTAGTGAACTGTACATTTTAAACAGGTGATGGCTGTTCAAAAGACAATTAGGATCTGTGAGCAACGCAAATTAAACACATTGTAGCACACACAAGTCGTGCTCCACGTTTTCCTTGCTCTTCTTAAACATGCTTTCTCCCCATATCCATTGGCTGGATTTGTAAATTCTGTCTCATTCAGATACTAAATAACATATTGTTTACAGTAGCTGCACAAATAGAATTCTTCTGAATTTATCTCACCAACACAGACTTCTCACAATTTACACAGACTTCTCACAATTTCCAGCATTGTAAGAGATAACTTGAACTAAACACAAGACACAAGCTCAAAGAACTGCAAAAGAAGGCCACTGAGAATACGAGAGGGCAAAACCCCAATAACATATTTTATGACTGCTTTTCTGCCCATTTACATTATGCCCAAACCCTCATATACAAAGCAGTGAGGGGAAAACGTTGTGAAAACACTGAAAAGTACCAGACATATCCCAGTGGTGGACTTGGCAGTACGAGGTTTACTGTTGGACTCGATGACCAGCCTGAAAGATTCTAAAATTCTATAATGGTATTTTAGCTAAGAGAAATGACTGGTGCTGGGAAAAGAGAAAAGGAAACAGCGGAATAGCTGCTCCAAAGGTACATCTTTTCTCACACATCTATCACAAATATATACAACAATATTTGACTTACCAGCTCCAGTTTACATCCATTAATTACCAGGAAGATTCTTCAGAAAATTACTAATCACAGTCACAGCCTTTTTCTGCTTGACTGCAACTCTGACCCATTACAAAACCGTAGCACCATGCTAGCAACATCCCATATTGACCAAAAAGTAACATTCAAAAGATGCTTAGAAGTAGTTTACATTACATTCCACCAATATGGCATTGATTTAGCAAAAATCACTTGATATAGAAACTGTTAAATATTCAGCATTTTCCTTTTAATAAAAGCAATCTAAGTAGGGCAACAGAAAAATTTTTCATATTGAAGTGCTGCTGAATGAGGGCACTCTTGATAGCTAGATGAGTGAGGATTTCCCATTTCTGCAGTCATTTTGGTTTAGCCTATACATAGAGTGGACTCTGCAACAAAGGATACTCTGGGCAGAAAAAAATACAATTTTATGCAGAAGTTCATGATACTTATTTAGCAGCAGCACCCAGCCTGTCTAGGGAGGACTTTCAGATTCAAACTAGGATAAAGAGGGCTGAGAAGTCTCCAGTCTGTCAGGCACATAAAAGTGTGAATGACACAAGTCAGCAAGATTCAATTGTGCCATTTTCACATAAGGACAGATAAAACAAGGCAGGTGAAAATAGGACAGCTGTTTTCACTAAAGAAGTTATACAGTCTACAATAGCTCAAATTCAAACTGCCTCTCTGTCAAACAAAAGGTTGATCAAATTACTGTTTGATGTGATTTTATTAAGTCAATCACAGGTTTTAAAAATTAAAACAATTTTAAATACTGCAAATAGCTTATGAAATTCTTTGAAAATATTTTTTAAATTCATAAGGGTCTCAATTGGCATATATAATATTTTGTTCAAATAGTTGTTTATGCACTTTACATAACAAATTAAGTACTTGCACGGTAATAATCTGCATTCTAAACTACGTAACATTCCTACAGAAAAAACCCCTACAAACCAAAGGATAAAATATTAGTATCACTCTTGATAACTACCTTTATATTTCCAGGGAATTTTGAGACTCAGCCTCTACCATATATTGCCAGATCCTGTACATTTTATAAAGGCATCAGAGGGGTGGATTGACCACCAAAGAAAGATTAAATTTCCTCTATAATCAATTTATTATCAGTGGAAAGAAACAACCAAACAACTCAACCTACCTTGCAATTCACTTTTAATAAGGCAACTTTCCATCATGTACAACAGAACAGTGACCATAATATCCAGCAGTTGGCATTCTTCTGTTACTTGGCGTGCTAGTTCTTCATTGCTGAACAACTGAACACTGATATGCACAATTCTATTAGACATGGTGTCTGATTCATGGCTTTTCTTCAGTGTTTTCATAATAAAAGCATAATGCTGAACAAATGTTTTTGTAAAAGCAATCTGCAAATTACAAAGAAATGTTGACATTAATAAGCATCATACAAAAATTATAGCTTTCCTTCATTATAAAATATTCCTTTACGAATGTACAATCAACATACCCTGGGAAACAGCAGTAGCTGTGACAAACCAAAACTGATGGCTTTCTAGAAACAGACCAAATGAAAAGACCTATTTATAGGGAGGGGTATCTTAGGCTTCTAATTTTATTACCTTTTCCCAGAATCTAATCTTCTCATTCTATACTTTCCACACTCAAAAAAACAACCCAGAAATGTTCAAACAAGGAATATAAGGTCTCAGCATGCCTGTGAAAGTAGTTAAGTTCTAATAATTAATTTATCCTAAATTTGTACATCCTACAACAGCATGTCCTAAAATGATACACTATGAGCAATGAGTTTAGCAGTGCCTTAAAAAGCTGCCTTATCACTTGCAGCCATCTACCCATGAAGAAAGGTTTTCATTTCTTTTTCAAGCAAGACATTTCTATACTGATTTTCATTTCTACTATTATAGCATCCTGTACTTTTTAAATAAACCTTTAGTGCTTTTCCATCAATAATTAAATTAATTATCCAGCTTTGTTATTATTCACACAACTGTTTGTGGTTTTTTTTAAACCAGATCAGTATTTAAATGCATTGTACATAGACACATAAATCTTAGTACAGTTCTG
The DNA here is from genome assembly GCA_013399195.1 of Dicrurus megarhynchus. Classification (NCBI taxonomy): domain Eukaryota; kingdom Metazoa; phylum Chordata; class Aves; order Passeriformes; family Dicruridae; genus Dicrurus; species Dicrurus megarhynchus. The sequence goes on along the minus strand of VXAD01012650.1, from coordinate 524,353 downwards.
TGTTCCACTCCATTAGCCTCAAAATGCATTATAAATCAACCTTTTGCACTGCATTTACATGAATGTATCTGCTAGCTTTGAAATCACTTTTCACTTAGTACTTTAGGTTCTGAATTAACACCATCTGGACTTGCTTGGCTTAGTAAGAAGACAAGCTGTGTAGTGATAAAAATCTAAAGTCTAAAAATCCCTTGCCTATTCCTTCTGGAAGTATTAACCTTTCATAAGCATACAATTAGAAATTTTAAAACCACCCTCAGGCAGCCGTGTTTTCACCAGGCCATACAGAGATGGCTACTTGATTTTACCTGCCTTAGACTCAGTGCATCCCATTGATATGTGGGATGATAAATTGCCTCTACTCCCACTCTCCCATACTTTTATTATGGAACTACCATGTTATTACCACTTTAAAAATAATTCCAAAAATATGACATAATTCTGCTGTTGGGCACAGAAACTGCTTCTCCCAGCAAATATCCCCAAAGGTAAAGCTGATGATGGAAAAAAATGGACCAGGGTGAGAATGGGGATATCACTGCAGGAAATACTGCAAGAATACTTAACTTGCCTTCCTTCGCCTGGTCCACAGTGATGGAAACCTGTATAATAACTCAAAGTGTGTTCCACATACAGCACCCAGCACAATGGTAACTGTTTGCAGCTAAAGCCTTTTCGGCACAAGGCATTCACAATACTTGAGCAAAGTTAATACGGTATCATTCTGGTATTACAGATATTCTCATCATATAACTTCCTTTAAGTTAAAAGCTTGAAACAATTTCCATCACTGGCATTAGCACTTATCAAGACATTCACACAATTAATGTTAAGCCTCAGACAGAAATTATGTACCAGGTATTTTAAGAAGTTAGTATATTAATGCTCCTAGTAAAAAAGTATACTTCATTTATATATTACTTCTTCACACTGTATTATGTTTAAATAGGATTTTTGGGTCATGATGTAGAAACCACGTTTTACTTGTTTTACACAGCACGCTCGATTCAAGTTGACTGCAAAAACAAGGTCCTTCTCTAAGGACAAATTTTGGATTTTTTTTTTCTTCAGTTTATATTGGCATGCATCAAAATTTTTTGTGCCTCACTCATTTACAATAATGAACTTCTGAAAGGACTGTAAATTTGCTCTCACTACAGTATAATGGTAGAGACTCTGTGAAACACTTAACTAAAGGAAAGACAGATGCTTTATCCCTACATTCACTTGCAAGTTAAACAAACAAATACAATCCTTTCCAATTTTGAAAGGAAGAAACTAAACTCATTCCAGAAGTTAAGAAGCTGAAATACCGTAGTTAACTGTAATCAGTACATAAAACCAACCATAGTAGGCCAAATCAGTCCATCCACATATCCTTTCTTTCGGTGGCCAAAGCTACATATACAACTAAGGAAAAATATAGAATGGAGCAAGAATGCAATTTTTGTCATAATATGTTTCCAAACACTCAGCTTCCAACCTTTTGCAAGAAATGGTTCCTAAGACAGACATGCTTTCTGTATATTTAATTATCTTTACTCTCTGTGACACTGAGCAGCTTCTAAATTTCTACCTATGGAAAAACAAAGTTAGTTTTCTCAGCTAGCCTTTCCTCTTGGTGACTATTCAACTTCAATCCCAGAACTTTTTGGAGACTAACATCAACCCCATGCTTCAGTTAGAACTTACATCTCCCATGTTTATATTCTCAATGCTAAAATGGAAAGTATCTATCCAGCTGAATGCTGCACTAAAATTAAGGTTCCAGCAGAAAAACTGTTCTACGAAATTTGTAGAACAGCATATCCAGGGTTTAGTGAAGTCCTACTGCTGATGTAGCTGCCTCAAGGGTCACTATGGGAAGTGCATGACAAGGCACAGCATTTCTGGTAATGATGTTTGTAGATTCATTATGTCTACCAGATGCTTCTGCATTTTTGTATTTCCAGTATTCCAGATTTCAGCAAGGCTCTTGGATGATTTACACTCTTCCACCATCTTCCTGTTTACTGCCAACACATTCTTTGCCTTCTCCTTGGTTACATGAAGGTCTGTTTCTCTGGCCTTTTGCTTTTCCTCTTGTCCACACCAAAACACCTTCAATTTCTTGGAAGCTTCAATAAATTTCTCTTCTGCTTTCTTTTTCTTCATTTGTAAGTCTTCCAAGCTTCAAATGTCAGAGAGTGCTGGAAGGGATGCCTCAAGCACAAATCTGTAAGGCAAAGACCACACTTTTTGTTGTGCTATCTCTCTCATATGCCAAAGTGGGGAGAGAGGGAAGAGCTAGTTAACCCAGGGTTTTAGCCCACCCCTTTCAACACCTTTTTTCAGTACTGGGAATCCTAAAAAGGAAGTTTGTTTTCCTATTTCAAAAAAAATCTGTGTAACTGAGATTGCTAGTGGCTCAGTGACTGCTACACAGGGCAGTGATGAATTCTAATATGTTTACGCTGGAGGTCAGAGATTTCAACAATTTCAAAGCATACACTGATAGCCAGCTCTGTTCTCTGTGTCTGGCTTGCTCCCTCAGTTTATCAGAAATCCAACCTAGCAGAATTCTGCTGATTTAATGAGCTAAATCGCCTCACGAAGAATCAGATAAATTGCACAGCAGCAGATACAGAAAAAATTAGAACAGTACATGTGGTGTAGATGGGATGAGAGAATGTAGCAGAAAGCTGAGTGACCACTTGGAACAGTTTATGTCCCTAGAGGTATTCCTGCTGTTTGAGAATGCAATATGATTAATCAGCAAACAAGCTTTTCTTTCAAAAAAGCTAAATGGAAGCATATACGATAAAACATTCTTCTAATTCATCCCAAAATTCTATGTTCTCTCTTTAACATGTAAAAGGCAGAGCCACTCCTTGTAAATAAACCACAGGCCTCATAAACATGTTTAAAATTCATGCAGCATTGACAGTTTTGTAACAAAGCACAGGTATCTTGCAAAAAAATAGTTTACTGCCTCCCTAGTACTGCTATGTAATACATTTCCTGCTCTGAGTTTCTTTACTACTTAAAAATGCCATTTAGACAATCACAGCAATTAAACACAGATTCTAAAAAAATTTAAAATACTTGGTATTTGTGCTTCTAATAAAGCTTTAACATAGGAATTAACTGTTTAATGAAACAATTGAATTGTTGACAATATGAAATTGTCAACAAAAACCCCAAACAAACAAAGTTTATAAAAACCTTTCAATCTGAGCATGTAGTATTGGTGGGTAGAAAATGGACTATTTCCAGTTAATCAGTAGAGAGACTGGCAACCAGTAGAGAGACCAAATATTCCATGACCTCTATTCTAAGTGAAGAAAGATAATGAACAGAACAAAGAAAGTCACTGAAGACTGTGGCTCATTGTCAAAGGAAGAAAGATCCCATAATCATTAGAAGCTATTGTTATTACATGGTACAGTAAAAAGGGAAACACAGCAACACTTACCAGATTCTTCTGCATGCTGCTAGCAGCTGGGTGTTTTTACAGGCAGGAATTTAGCTGGCAATGGATCAGGAGAACTGGATGTCCATGTGGGTGTCCAAATGTCATGAAGAATTCAAGCTTCATAGCAATGGATCGATCATCAGTTAAGAAGTCCTAATGTCTCCTCATGTATTAGCTGAATCTAAGACCAAGATGAATCTATGCTGGCATCCCAAATCAAAATGGTGTCTTGACATGGACACAGTACTGCTGAAGGCCCATATCTTATCTTTTTCTTCCTTGCAAGTTATCTTCATGTCCTTTGTTTTGACACAGCAAGGTTTTAAGGGGGCACAAATACAGGGTTGTCCCATTATAAACAGACATTTTTGAAGAAATCTGCATGCCTGGACTTCAGAATTTCTTGATCTTTGCCTCCCAGCAGGGATTGAGAAGGTCCAAAATATTTGCATGGCTCAAGGGTATGACATGATCAGAGCAAAATGTTAAACCTGATTGCTATGTATACTAGGTCTTGGGAACATGTGGAGCAAACAACCAAACCTGGCTGCACACCAAGATTTAAAACAGGAAGATGACATCCAGTCTCCACAACTCCAGGCCAGGAGATGGACAACTGCAAAACTCTGTAAGGAAGCACCTGGAAGGCTGCCAAAATCACCTAGGGCATAGCTGCAGCAAGAACACGTACACTGTAATGGCCTGTACAGAGAAACCACTGCCTACTACAATAACTGAAACAGGAGTGAAGCCACTGCAATTATTCACTGGTCATACCACGCTACAGAATCATACACTGCTGATCCACGTTTTAAGTGATAAAAACTATTTACAAAGTAAAATGAAACAAAATCCAACACATGCAAATATGCACTAACAAACAAAAAGGAAAATAAACCATGAAATCAGAATTAATAGTGCTGCTCCAGATTTATCCATCTTGTTTTGTCCATATTGCTTTTCAAATACTAAACACTTTAGAACTTCCAACAAAATACTCAAAACCAATGTAAAAAATCTGCATTCTTTTACTGCTTATTATCCAAACATAAGCATACATGGTGTCATGCAAGGCATAATACACACTAAGTATGTGAATAAGAAAAGATACTTAGGTTTGAATGAAGTAAGGCCAAGTACCTTATAATCTTGATCTGGTAGCATGTTGAGTAAGAAAGTCACCATCTTCTGTGGAAACTCGTATTTTATTGTCCAAAATAATAATTCTTCTAGAAAACATTTATGCTTCAAAACATCCATGATAGACTGATCTGCATAAAAGGTTGAAGCAGGGCATGTGTAATGCAGTAAGTATTAAAACTAAGAACACTGATAGTGCAGTTGCACTCATATAAAAATTCAGGAACAAAAATTTAAGAACATCTTAGTGCATTCTGTAAATAATTTCTTTTTAAACACTGGGCAAATGAACATGACTAACACTGCACAGTGTCAGGGTCTGTAACTATAAAAAGACCTCCCAGAGAAGCCAGTGAAAGTTTTCAGTACGATTCTACCACAGAGTCCAATCTTCATTGATTGCATTGAATCATATCACCTCACCATAATAGCTGCACTGATTATAATGCATCACAGCAGATTGCACAATATTTACACAACCATTTAACCAGGGCAAACAATGTAGAGTACTACTTAACTGAAGTTAAAATATCAAAACAACAAAATACAATTTATGATTAAGTGATGAATTCTATTACCTAAACAACACTTGACAAAGCTCTACACAAAATAAATAGAAGCAATAGTGTATCCTTTTTTCTTACTTTCAAAGCAATATATACACTGATTGACCAACCACTAAGTTGTTTGTTGGGGTTCTTAATATAAAAATTACCATAACTAGATAATCAGGAGGCACTAGTTCCTGATGGTAGCAGGAGAGACAGTCTCATTTTTCCCCTTTCAACTCCTGTCCATTCACTCTGCCCCTTTACTCATGCTGATAGTAGATCCCTGTGGGGGACTCACAGAGGAATCAAGTCCAGGATCTTTCCATTTTGTCAGCTGTGTTTTCAAGCAGATCAGTTTCCTGATTGCAAAGCTGCAAACTGACCTTTGCTAGAATAAACTGTTCATGAAACTATCACTTGACAGAGCATAAATCATATTAACTCTGTTTTTAAAAATAGTAAAATATAAAGTTGTCATAATTTTTCAAGAGGTTGATTATTTATGCTTTACAACTACAACGTGTGGTGTTCACTCCAGTAACATATGAGGACTAAAGAAGAAAATAATAATACTACTACTTCTCTATACCTAGAAATCAACTACACCTGAGGATATGTAATTCCACACAAAATCACATATTCCAATACGAGTGTATGAAGTGCTCCCAACCAGCACACATCCAAAACCATTTACACTGAACATTGTCTGGCCTTGAGGACTCACATCTTCACTGAACTGTGACATCTTTAGAGACTGCACTGGATAGTTTTGTGCCTATTCTAAGCAAGATAGGCATTTGTGCTCTTCCTAAGCAGGAATTACGTCCATTTTCCACCATTACCAAATGTCAGAGTTCCCCAGGCAAGTAACCAATTTGCCAAGACTTAAATTTTAGGATTCTCCTCAAGACTCTAGCAAGCCACAAAAAAGCAAGAATATGCTTTACTCAATACATTCTACAAGCATTGATATAAAAACATTACCTTCGCAGAATCATGAAAGATATTAAAATATTATAATATTTTGTAATATTAATTAATATTAAACTATTTTGTAAGGTATTACACATCACCTACTGCAACAAACATATGATGCTCACATATGCTCTTGTTATGAAATTGCATGTGTGATTTGACTGCCCATGAAAGCTTGGTAACCAGGCAAGACTGAAGTCCTCTGCCCACTTGTGAGAGCTTGTGAGAGCACAAGTTTTGGTACATGCCAAATGCTTCTGAGTGAGAACACCAGGCATGGAGACAAGTGACACAACACTGTATCTGTCACTGATGTGCAGCCTTCTGACATATATCACAGTTGAACAGTGCATATCCAATACTTTATGCAGCAGTTTCAGGCAGGGACAGAACAATACATATCCACTTACACCTGCTATATAATTTAAGTAGGCAGAATGCTCTTACCAAACTTGGAAAATGTGTCAAGAACACTAGGACTAATGTTCCTACTCTTCTGAAAAGCATCACTAGATTTTAAATTTCTTTAAAAAACAAAAGTGCCTCTGGGTTTAAAACTTCAACATCTGATATTTCAGATGGATGCAGGATGAGGTTTTAAAACAGAGTTAAAAAAAAAACCCTCAGTACTCAGTCCCATACCTGTATGAGAGAACCTCAACATAAAAACTGTACTTTCTTTAAAGAAACATTTTATTCTTTCTTAGTGCCACAAAACACCTCACAGAGTGTTGTAAATATCTCTCTGGAATATGAGACATAGCATTCCAAGATATCCCCAGTATATAAATAACCCTGGGTGAAGACAGTACCGCTGAGGAGCTAGGATGGGATAGGGAGTCTGCTTATACGGAAAAGGTAAATCTGTTTTTATTCAATACTCAGTTTTCCAAAATTTTCTTTTCATACTCTTATTTTATACCCTATTGGACATAAAATATGAATACTGAAAACTTCAGAAAACTATTCAATATTTAATAAAAACAGATACTTACCCTTCCCCCACTGGCAGACTCCCTCCTCTGGGGCAGATATTAGGAGCTAACATCATGACCACAGTCCATGTTGGGATGCCTCAGAGGGGGAAGACTACAGTCCTGGGGGAAAATGAAATGTTGAATTCAAGTATCACTTTTCCTGAAATGCCACTGCTGATACTGGTTTTCTGATCAGGCAGCTTCTAAATCTGGGCTTCCTCCCTGTCACTTTCCCTAATTAGTTATTATGCATCAGAACAACAGCATTTTTTTCTTGTGTTACCTGACTCTAACTTATCTTTCAGACAAGCTAACAGCCTCTTATATCCAAGTAAGAGATCTTTCCTTGGATGTCCCTACATTTCCTGCATTTCTCCAAAACTACTGCCTCTTCTACATTATTATTCTCTACCAAAATCTTTCTCACACCATTTTTAAGATCATCTCTAAACAACACTGTTGCCAAAACATTTAGTTTTCTGCTTTTTCAGCTTCCTCATCTCTTCTTCCTTCAATCTGAAAACACTAGAAACAATCAATCTTACTTTCCCATACTCCTCACGACATCACACTATTTTGTTGATTCATTAACCTTTGCATTTAAAACTCAAGCTCCAAACCTTCACTCCAGAGACCTTCCAGAAACTTTATTCCAACTTTCACCACACTTTTTCTACCCAAACATTCTTTTCTCAAGGCCTGTAATTCTTTGTGCTTCCTATGTCAGTCTCCTTATATTCATCATAAAAAAACCACAACCAAAAAGGTCTTCTTTATTTAACAATAGCATTTAAATATTATTAAACACTTTTTAGCATAAAAACATGTAAAGCACAAGATAGAACTACCTTGTCTCTAGCCTATGATTATTCTTGAATTAAAACTTGCCTTGACCTCAATGTGAGTGCTGCTCATGTTGGACTAGAAACTGCACAAGGGACTAATTTCAAGCTAGGAAAATAGTGGAGTGGTTTCAAGGGAGACTTCATTCACATATTTTATCTTAAACATTACTAAAACAATACAGAAAGACCAACCAGAACCAGAGAGAACCATTCTTGCCTGGTTGAAAACACAATCATACTGTTCAGTGGCACAAACAAAAAAAATTTATTAAGAACAACTACAGCAAACACTTGTTTTGTAAAGCTATATTGCAGCCTTGATAGCCACACAGTGAAAACTGAATTAATTTTTGGAGGTCAGCTTACAACACAGAAGTGACAAAATGGTCAAACAGAGTCCCAGACAGTGGTACTCACTCAAGGGAAATCTAACTTGCCAATTACCACATTTTCACTTGCTATTCCTTTTTAGACTTTGCTATGTTTAATACTTGTCACATGCAGCACTACAGTGCTCAGGAAGTGAATGGAGTATCCCTGAATATTTTTAAGACAGACATAAAGCAAACATGATAAACTGAGATCAGTACTTTACAAATACCTTTGGTGGTGCTGCTTAGTTTCACCCGCTTGCGCTTTCCCACACCTTGGCTACCATCCTGGTCCTCCTGGGATAGGGGAAGAGTTTTAAAAATTGATTATCATATACTTAGAATCTTATTGCCAAGAGATGGTATGCTCTCAAAATTCTGGTTTAACTACCAAACTAAAACAGAGAAGCCTTCAATATATGCTTACAAGAAAAATATTTTTACTGTTTACAGGAACCATGCACTGTGCAACTCTTTAGAGGAAAATATAATTTTTTTAATTGCCTTTTTCTCCCCTATAGGCAACACTATCATCCACATTTATTTCATTAATTTCGTAACTTTACTTGCTTTGTTTTCTAAAACTGATTGCTACAAAAGTTTAACACTACAAAATTTCTAACCTTTGCATGTCTAAGATTTTACCTTATCCACTTTGTACAGTTTTGTTTCAGAGAAAAAAATATCAACCAACATATTGTATATCGAAGTTGGCAACACATACAATTAGCTACGTACTTTCTAATCAAGATAAACTTTTGATGCAAGAACAAAATATTTTTGACATATTGGCCTTCAAGAGGCCAATTCTGACTGCTTGTTCCCTACAGAATAATGGAAACATTTTACACAGGTACTTGTCATCTGAACCTTTCAAGGCAATCTACAAACTAAACAGCAAAGGTTCCAAAATGTAATACACGTTAAAAACATCTTTACCACCACTTCACAAAATCTAACATTGGATGTTAAAAAAGAATGTGACATTACAGGAGTATATTAAATGTTGCATGGATCTTTACCAACACTGGTAGTCCTACTGAAACTAGAAATAAAGATTCATACTGGAACTAATCAAAAGAGAATAAAATTAATGCAGATATCAACTTTTAAAAATAAGCAATCGATATCCTTCTCCCCTAAGCAAATGCCATGTTTTACTTCCAAACTTCTCTGGAATAATAAAGAACCTGAATCTCAAGAAGCTACTATTCTGCCTTGAGGAAGAAGATTGTTCATACTTTAAATCTAAGGACTGACCACAAGTATGGTGTAAATGAAAGGTCTGATTTTTCCTATCCTTTCATTACCTCCATCTGAAAATTTGTTTTAAGATGGACACACATTTGAACACTTAGGCATCCTGTGGTCTTCGTGAACACAGGGTACTTTGGTACTTCAATCAGGAATGAGTCAGTAAGTTTTCAGGATGTTGCCACCGCCCAGTCCCCTATCAGAGGGGCCAAGTATTCTCAAGAAAAAATCAGACTTTCTAGGATATTACTATGAACTGCAGGACTCTGCAATTTAAGTTTCCTGCCCTGAAAAAAGCATCGGTGAAGAAAGTTAATTTTTTATTTTATAATCTTTTTCTTAATCATGATCTGCTTGACAAACATGAATTACTGAAAAGGAAGTCCACTCCTTTCATTCAAAAGTGAAAACAGACTGTGCAGGTGGAAAGCTGAAATGCTTATTAGAAAAATGTTCCTCTCCTCTTTACTCCCACATGAGTTACAAAGGGCATTTAGTTTGTTTCTAATACCTTATTATATTCCCTTAGGGCAGAGTAAAATTATGTTATAATTTAGAAATGTGGCAAGAGTACACTTTTAACTGGATTTTCTTCCTCTGGTATTTAAAATGAATCTAGAAAGGTTAAAAGTGTTCTTTCTTAACAAGATCTAATTGGTAGCATTGTTTCACAGCTGGAACACTAGATTACAAAATTTACATAGACTACAAATCAGAGCAGTGCTTCTGCAGGGAACTAAACACCTTGAAAAGTTTTGCACAATTCAGTATTTAGTTTTACTTCTACAATAGTAGATGGTCCTAAGCAAAAAATTTATCTGAAGGATGGCTGTTATTTCTCATGTTTTCCTTTCTGCAAAAGGAGAAAAAAGGCCCTCTCTAAACCTGTCCACCTATTTAAGAAGATTTTATGTTCCAAGGAATCAAATAAAACACAATCCATGAACACTTTTGCCACGCTGAGGAAAAAATGTTTTTATATTGGATATCTCTTTACATTATTTAAAATTTGTTATGTTACCCTACCAGAATGTCTGCTAAGGCTTACTAGTTGAAATTAGGTTTTAAAAAATTGAGAAAAAAAAAGAGAATAAATTTATACAGTTACTCTACCAGAATTTAACTTTCCTCATTAAATTCCACTTATTTATTAAAGCTCAATCTAAAATGAGATTCTCTCCTTTCTACTCCCACTCCATGTGTTTGGTAAGTAAGGTCAAACCTACATATGGGAATTTATCTACAAAGAAATTCTCGCTGCTGCTATCACCAGTTCAGCTGGATTCTCAAGTGCCGAAAACTGCTAATACCACTCACAGCATTACATGCTCTAAGTTTGTTTTAATCGAGTCCAATTTACTTGATAGTGTCTTCTGGAATACCTACACAGGTTTCTTCTCCATTACATACATAAATTAACTGAAACAGCATTAGCAAAAACCAAAATGTTTTTTCAAGAGGTCCTTACTAAATCAAAGGCATGAGATCTGTTCCTTTAAACCACCATTATTCCTAATTACTAAAATGGGGATAACGTATGGCAGACAGAAGACTGAAGTTTTGTGGGATGTGGCTGCAAGCATTCTCTCCCTTTGATACTCTGTTGCAGTTCATAATAGTCTTTAAAAAGTCTCACCTCATCTGAAGAATCCCCTTGTCCTGATATTGCTGTAGCACCTGTCAAACCTTTTGAAATAAAAAAATTCAGAGATTCTTTTCGTAAGTCTTATACTGAAAAGACAGTATTTTAAGATATTTAATGAGCTAGTATGAAATGGAACACTACATTAATTTTCTTTAAAATATACATAGCAGTGAACTGAGAAATTAAAAGTAAGATTTCCAAGCAATACAAAATCAGGGATTTGCAAGTACATTCCATTGCAGAACTTCAGTGCACTATGTTAACAAAGGAGCGTTCTTTCAGAAATTGACAAAAAACCCTGATGGACTTCAGTGATCAAAAAAAATCCGCAGAACCTTTATAAGAAGAGGTGCTGTGGATTGATAATCACTTCATTACAGTGGCAAAATTCCACTATGAGCAATTTCATCTTGCCTACTCAAATTCCACTAATGTTATGACTGGAAAAATGGTGCTTAGCAGATCAGCAACAGAGAGTTAACATGTTTAGCTTCGCTGACAGAAGTAAGAGTCCTGCAATATGGTAGTGCAATAAATCACAGGTAATTCCCTAAGTTTCATTAAGATTAACTTTTTTTAAAAATAAACCTAAAGCAGTTTACATAAAACCCATCAGTAATCAAGCCTTCTCTTAAAATATTTTTCTACACAAACCTTGAACAGATAATGTGCTAGTTCCAGCTCCTTGTTCCTGCATACCACACGCAATTTTATCCTCAGGAAATGCCAGTCCAGAGCCTTTCAAAGCAATGAGGTACTTTTCATGACTTTTCTTTGCACATGCATTTTCTCCAACACCTTGAAAATATACATAAAACAGTATTAAACCACAAAAGCAGCTCCTTGGTTCATATACCTCATACTCTCTGCAAGCAATCTAAGAAATGGTCCACAATGTTCTAATTTAATAACACATATTCTCCATTCCAAGAGTCCAGATAAGCATGTCTTACTTTCGATTTCCTTTCCATATTTCTGTATCAGGAAATCCATCACATTCAGGAAACAGAAGTAATTAAATTACTTCCATTCAAATATTATAACAGGAAAGAAAAAGGAAGGAAAGAATAAAGAGAACTGCCCCTGAGGCAACTTTACTAAGTGTTTCTCCTTTCAAATAAAGATTTGGAGATTGCCTGTTCTTTAACTAGCTGCTGCACAAGCCAGTTACGGCAACTTAGAACTACAGTAATTACTGTTTGTTCTATATCTATGCAAAGGACTCTTAATCACAAGAAAATAACATGGAGTTAATTTACACTAGGGATTTGGGGTTAGTTGTGACTGGCCAACATTTTCAGATTCATTGTGATTTGGTATAAGATGGAAAAAATAATGAAAGGGGGGGTGAAAAAGGCTTTGCACAGAAATGCAGGACAGACAATGGCCTTTTGCCATTTAGGTCTCCTCCAGTAACCTCTGTGAGAGCAGACCCCAAAATGAGTTTGAATAACCTTGTTATGCCTAACTTGGAAGTACTTGTTTCACATCACCATGTTCACATCACTTTGAAGAGAATGGATTTCTTATAAAAGCTTTTCTGAAAGGATGTTCTTTATACATTTATTTGGGACACAGATCAAATGTTTGCTCTCACGGGTCTTAATAACAAATGTTTCTAGTCACTCCTGAAGCTCACCTTCCTATCAACATAATATCCTTAAAAATATACTTTTTTCTGTGTTTTGAGAGGCCAAATAAAAATATGCAGAAACTGAAGTTATAAACAAAACTTATTCCCTTAATTCTTCATAGTTTGAAAATTTAATTATTAGAAATAACACAAACATACCAGAGCTAAGATCTTTGTAGAACTGTTGGCTAGTTAAAACCTGGGTAAGAACTGATCTCATTGCACCTCCCATTTTGGTCAAGTCTTCTAGGAAGGAAACATGAGGCTCCAAAAGCTGGAGGATTTTATGAAGGTCTTTCTCTGATGGCAGATCAAGAGCTGAAAATCACAATAGAAAACTTTTGGTGTAGATGTAATATAATTTACCCAAGATCGTCACAAGCAGAACAGTTACGACCACCACAAATGAAAATAATTTATATATTCATAATGCTCTAAAACTCACACATACAAATTTCCAACTATACCTGATTTCTTTTTCTGGAAGAGCTCAGCACAATGCTAGGTAACCCTTACAACACACTTAAGCATGCCACCAGGTAACAAAATCAAAACACCTAGTCAGGCCGTAATTTTGTTAGGAAGAGAGGTACAAAATACAATGACATAAACTATGGACAGCATGCATCTACTGTGTCTTCATAGACTGCAAAGCAAGAGATAACAGCATGGTAAGATATGCTAGGTACATGCAAATTCAAAACATACCAGGCTCATTATATCCCTCTCTTAAGTGCTGAATCAGACTAAAGATGAACTGTGGAAGAACTAATTCTGACATCATCAACAAGTCTTTCGGGACACATGGAACATTTGAATTTGATTTAATCCGGTGTCTTTTACAAAACCTGTAACAGATGAGAAAAATGTTAGCCAAGCAGAGCTCAGCAGTGTCAACATATACTAAGAATACCATTCCTTTTTCCATTTTTCAGAGAGTATATGCTTTTACATTAAAGGTGGTATGGAAACGGCGTTCTGAAATTCCAGCCACTATATTCAAGCCCATTCTGATTCTGAGGCCAGAGAACTATAAAGGTGCCAATTTTTTTTCTGCTGCTCAAAGTTGACATATCTAACATCCCAGCTTTCCCATACATATCAGATGTATCTTCCACTGAACGATGAGAAGAACACTAACTTTCCTCTCCTTTCTGTGACATAATCAGAGGTTGGACTAATTTTTCAAGTCCTCATTCAGACAACGACTTTTAAAAATATCTTTCAACAATAAAAACAACTTAGAAAGGCATAAAACTGCAGGATCAGTGTGTATTTCAAATGTACAGCAACTAAGATTTACAAAATCAATACAAAATCGTTTCATTTAAAAAGAAAAGAAAACATTTATTCTTTGGAAAAATCCTGCATGGTAGTAGCTGAGGCTTGGCTAATGCACAGTGACATGACGTTGAGCCAAACCCCATTAGAGCAGACAGAATGATTTCCCACTCACTTAACATGAGCCTGACTCAAGAGACACTGAATACTTTTCAGCTCCCAAGCTATTTTTAGAAAGGACATACACCAACATCAAAGAGTTATTTACCCATGTCAAAAACAACAGTAACAAAGAATAGTCTAAAAATACACCACACAAGAATAAACTTTACTGGAAAGATTCACTAGATTTTAACAATAATTTTTCAACACAAAAATTCAGAAAAAAATACAGCTTTGTTTGAGTATGAAAATTATTTTCCAAATTTATGCCATAGTTTCCAGAAGCAGCCTGCTACTTTCTAAAACTTAAGCCTTTCTTCTTTGAGGACCGTTGAAGAATCACCTTCAAGAGAAGAAGGAAATAGAAGAAAGCCACAAAGCAAGTGTCTGAATCAAGAAAAAACACAAAAATAAAAAAAGAGGATTCAAGTCCAACAATTAAAATGGCAATTCACAACAATGGCTAGCAAATTCACAAGATTAAAATTAAGAGCATCTCCTTTGTTTTCACACATTAGAAACGAGACTTTTTATTAGGAAAAGGTATAGAAGGACAGTACTAGCCAGTCCATTTGCAGTTTGTATATACAACCGATATATACATATCGATATTTCCCTGGGAGGGAAAGGGCCTGACAGAAAGAGCTCAGTGATGACTCACAACTTTCTGTTAATTAATGTCCAAATAAATACTGTTTACTCTTGCCTCCCACTTCTCATACTACATTCACAGAAGTTAAGAAAAGTCATTCCGTGTTCCTTGTTCAAGTACGAATAAACAGCACAATTTGCAACTGCAGGGAATTCAAAGGGCCTTGTAAAAGTCATTCATTTTTTGTCTTTGGTTATCCACTTCTATCTTTTCCACATACAGAAACCTGAACTGCTATAAACCACGAATGTGGCTTCATCTATGCTGAAATACAATACTTCATATTTTAAAAGTAATTGGTTTCCCTTTCACCACTGTCCTTATAAGAAGGGATCAAAGTAAATAAAGACCTAAAAGACACAAACAGAAGGAATTACTATGCAGTGTGTTCTAAAATCTTTTACAGCCCCCCCCCCCCCCCCCCATATATTTTATGTTCTGTCAACAGATGTTTTCACTGGTTATGATCACAAGCTAAGGAAGCCACTGTAACAAAACACACAGGTGAATTCATTTTGAATCCCAGCTTCTGCTAAGCACAAGGCTTCCTTCCACAGAAAATAAGCTCTCCTCCCCCTGAAGCCTGTGTCAACATGCCAGTTCTGAATCCATCACGACAGAACCACATAATGAGTTAGGAGAGACCCAGAAGGATCGAGTCCAACTCTTAAGTGAATGGCACATATGGGAACAGAACCCATGACCTTGGCATTACTAACACCATGCTCTAACCAACTGTGCTAATCTCAGGATTTAATGGATTAATGATCCCAAATTTTACATATCCTGAAAATGAAAGTTATGAATATGTCTTGTCTTGAGATTCTCAAGAAAGTACTATTGAATTATAAAGTATGTTTTTATTGCTATATTAACACAGATCCTGGAAGACCAATGAAGAACCCAAATTCAACTCCCGGTAAGGAAAAGTTGTGTCACTGTCACATGCACAAACCACAGCAGGTTCAAACAGGAAACAATTTCTAGATACCGGGCCCTACACCTTAAAGTAGGAATACCAATATAATTTTACAAGAGGCACCATACTTTGTATTTATGGTTCAAACACTACCCAGAATTACTCAAAGTTCTATTGCAGAGTGTTATACAATTCTTCTATAAATGTTAACAAAAATGCCAGACAATGACTTGGAAGGTCTTCAGTTAGGACAACAGCTGTTTTAACTAAAGAAGAGACTGAACCCCAAGCTGTATGAAGGAAGAAAGAAGCTGAGATTTCATACAAGCTGAAAGAGACACCTGGACAAACTTCTCAATGGGTTACATGGTTACTGGACAAACAGCAGCCAAAGTTATTCCATCATCAGTTCCCTATATACTTCTGAAAGAACTTCCTTACCACGGCACCAGCTAAAGAATTGCACATCTACATAAACTTATGTTTCAAAATGCTTCTGAGACTATCAAAATAGGCTTTAATAGGCAACAAAAAGGAACATTTCCCAGATCTCTGCTGGTACCATCAAGCCTCAGAAATTCACCACTTGCAGAAGGCAGAAATCCCTAACAGGGGGCAATAAAAGATGGATATAATCTAGAGAAGAAATACATTTTTTCTGAAGAAGCTCAAAAATAATGATGGAGAGGAAGACTGACTAGGTAACTGACAGATCACCTTGATCTAAGCTTTCTAACTTGATTTCAATATTGCAAAATACTTCTTCGAACAGGCCTGTAGTTCTTATTCACTCTTTTAGCAGTTTGTATTTCTTGTACTATATACTCCTCATTGTAGATATTTTTACTACTATACTAGAATGATGTTTGAGTGTATCAGTGAGAATATCAATTCAATAGACAGAAATAGTCAAGCCCTATGTATGTGAAGGTCTGGCATGGAAGTACTAAAATACAGGTCCACATGAAGACAAAACCCATAATCTTTTTTCCTTATTCTTTTCTCCAATTCAAAAGTATATTCTGGTTTTGATTTTCTATGCATTTTCCTACCTTTGAAATCACTTTTTCATAAAAATGTAAGGGTAATGTTAGTAAAAGGAGAGAATAAACAGTAAACTTTTAATTAAATAAATACTTAGGTTTAACAAATAATCTTGTCCACATGACTTCAAATAAAATTCTGACATTTCTTACACTGCATTAATATCTCATTTGTGAAATGCAGAACATTGCTGACATCTACATGAGTAAGGAATACCATTTCTTATAAACATAAGCAGCATTAGTATCTTCTGAACAACTTCCATGTCAAACTTCCCAGATTCATTCTATTCTTTCCTACTATTTCCATTTTTAATAATTCTACTGTGAATTTCCAAAATGCATTCTAGAAGTGGCTCCAGCTAAAATAACTCCTTCCCCTTAGGCTACAGTTTCACAGCCTAGTCAAACTAGGTCAGTCCTGCCACAACTCTGTCTTCAGCTCTCTTATTTGTTCTAGCACTAGCACTTGACTGATCCTGCGTCAAACCAGCTCAGAAGCTAAGGCAGCAGAAGTTATTTACCTAAATGAATATAAAAAAAATTTCACTGGGCCAGTTTAAATCCACCAACACTCAAAGACCAGTCTCCTCGGAAATCACACTGAAATCCCTAAATCATTTTGCCATCATCCCTTTCCTTGTTCACCTGACAGGGAGCAAAACACAGAGAACAAAATAAACCAAAACCCCAAACAGACATGCAGGAAAATGCCATCCTGGCCAACCAGCACAACAAGTAGATACAATGCTGACTGTGGAGGCAGTTCCATCACTTCAAAGGAGAGTTTTTAAACTCCAAAGTTATCACAGAAGCTGATAAAAGCCTTCAGTACCAGCCAGACCACACCTTTACAGCTTCTGAACATTTGATCGGTCCTTCATCCACTACATCCCACAGTGTCTCAAGTTTCAGTTGCATTCCAGAAACTTGACATAAGTTCATGCATACACATGGACTATTTTTACCCTCACTTTTCTCTCACTATTGTGTCCCCTGCCTCCTCATGTTTAAAAGTAATTTCTTTTTAAACTGGATCATAAGACTGCCAAAAGAAAGCATCCCAATTTCACAGTCTTAGTAGTACTACAGCACTACGAGTACCTGACTCTGACAGAAGCTTTTAGGGATAGGGATCTGGGACCCAAGTGACAGAATCCAAATGAAAACTACTGGAAATCCATTCTTAAGCAAAGAAAGTAAAGCTTTACTTGATTCTTCAATGCAGTAAGTCATACCTAAACCGAGCTCTTATTTAAAACATAATATATGTTTCATAGATACATATATGGTATAATATACACTTGTACTGTATACCGCATGACTGACATCATGTAATGTTTCATAAAGTATTCAAATGAAGTTTTATAAATAAGAATTCAACACAAGGTTTTTAAAAAGCATGTATTCCATCTCCACTGTAAAACTAACACACAAATACTATTCTTACATACTCTGTCTACAAAATAGATGCAAGATACAAGATAGTTTTTGAGTGCTACAATTGTTTCTGAAATCTTACAAACCCCTTTTATAATTTTTTTATGTTCTGGCAGAGTGTTTATGTTTTCCCTGCTTTTGCAGTTCAAATATCAAACCAAATCTTAATTCAGAACAAAATAAAACTTGCATAATCAGGATTAGAAAATTATCTTGATGAAAAAGGGCTTTGATATATTGTAGCCTTGCTTTATGTAAATCTCCTGTCCCTAACAATAACAAACACAATGGTAACTGAAGAAATGCAAAGAAATAAACCTACCCTTCCTAAAAATTAAGTTTAGCATGTTTCCCCCATACACCCTAATAACTACATTTCATAAGTTAAATTCCTTTCATTTGCAAAACAGGCTTCTGAAAGTGAATCAATGTGGTACTGACTTCAAGGTCCAAGGAACGGGCACTCTTCTGCTCTTTATGGAAACTGCAAGCTACAGAGCTCATAGACAAAACTGAATACTTGCATTTCTGCTATTACGGACAAAGCCAACTGAAAAGATGTCAGTCTAACTCTTCTAACCAGAAAAATCTCCAAAGTAGAGACAATAGAGTCAATAGTGGAGAACGAGGAAACACAGCAGAATAATTATTGGCTTCTCAAGAAAAACAAACCCCACCCCCCCTTTAAAGGACATCTTTTGAGGCCTTAAGCTTTTATGACAAAGCTGTTTGGCCAGATTAGGAAGCTAGAAATCACAGACTGGACAACTAAGAAGTTATTCCAATCATTGCAGAACAACAGGAAGGGAGGCAATGACTCACTAGAAGCTCTCTTGGTGCTCAGTGCTGCATTAAGTGAAGAAGCACACCAGTTCAAAGAAAAATCAGACAAAGCTGCTCTGCAGAGCATTTCTATTATTCTCTGTTAGTCCTCAGACATGAACATCCTGTACAGTAGACAAAACTACAATGAGTTTCATTAGTATACAAGTACCCATTATCAATCAGAAACAGTAGATTTGGCAGTTTCAATCATTAGGCCTTTTTCAAGGAAAAATTGAGTAAGAATGAGAAGGAATGGACTTCTGAGAGCTGAAGCTGAGCTATGTTTGAATGGAACCAGGAAGTTGTTGAATTTGAGCATTTTGATAGCCAAGAGAGCAACCCTGGAGAGTAACACAATCCGCTGCTGTAAAAAAATTCTTTAGAGAAAGGATGGATGCTCTGGAATAAAACTACTGCACGGTAATTTTATCTAAGTACAACTTACTTTTACCTAGTTTGATTGAAAAGCCTCAATCTACACAGAATTTGAAATATATTTGTACAATAACAGACACACAGCTAGGCAGCTTACGAATTTAATACTCAGTCTCACTGGTGCAGCTTTTTCAAACATCACAGAGATTGTAAAGTGAAGCTCTTACAAATTAAAAGGGCTTCAGTTATGCTATTAATGGAAATATTGAGATTCTTTAAATTATCTTAATTCATCTATTTGCAAGTATGAATGCAGTCTTCAACAGGAACTGCAGCCTTTTCAGTTGAGAAAAGAAACATACTTCTTAAAGGACCAGTTAAATTTAGTATTTCCCTGTATTAAAGAAGGCATTGATGAGAACACTCTTCAAACTCAACTCTAAAAAGCAATCTTTATCAAGGTTAACATGAAAAAAGCACACAAGAAAAATATTTACATTCAAAATTCTTTCACAGCATGGAGTCTAAAGGCATCATCTTTTTTTCTTCCCTTCAACTATGGACCTAAAGATAGAGGAATTAAGATATAATGTATATGCTAATTCTGGATGCTTAACATAATAATATTTAGAATCTGATTTTGCAGGCTTCTTAGTCTTACATAGCATTCACAAGCAGAATTACCCACTGACTTCAGAAGTAGACCTGAAATACAAGCAGATCAGCAAATATCATATCTGGTCCTGAGCCCTCATCAGAGACATGTTAGCCTGGCCCTCAATCTTCCCAAACCATTGTAAGTTCGTGTGCAGACTCCCTGACCAGCTGCTTTTGGAGTCACATCAATTATCTACCCTGAAGTACACGGACAGTACATCTATTCAAAAGAACAAAAATCAAGTTTTCAAAACAGAGTTAACAAAAATACTTTCTGGCTAACAAAATTTTCCTGAGAGAATTTAAACAGGTCAAACATAGAGCATGTAGGATTTTGACCCAAATACTTCATCTGATAAAGTTCTAAGCGACTACACAGTGCTAGACAAATGCAAAAACAACCTTCATTTCTTCAAGATTTGAGTAAGATGTGTGAATATTAATAATAGGTATCAACTTAAGTTTTGGCCAGACCTCCAACAGGCAAGGTGTATATGTAAGTAATTTGCAGTTTTCTTAGAAGGTATCTTTGTGTGTCATGCCAGAGCTATTATTAGTGCAGGCACTGTGCAGAAACAAAGAGGTGCATCCTGATGAAGGTAACAGAGTTCATTTAGTCCTAGATACTGTAAAAGCCATTTGGGTATCTCTATTCATTCAATGCAATGAAAATCCATTGTTTTCAAAGCTCACTACCAGAATCCTCTACAGAGGAAGGCACCTAAGATACTATAATTTAAAATCATATGCAGCTGTCAGATACCATTCCAGGATTTTTTAAAAATAAAAAATTCCTGATATTCTACAAGTGATAAGGAAGTATGGCCTGAAATCTGAATCAACCAATATGGTCATTAAGAAAGATCTAAGAGACAATCTTTAGGAATGTGTTCCCTAAACATACTCCCAAAGTCACATTTGTTCCATTGCCAACAGATCCATTGACAGCTCCATGCAGATCAGATATGTATCAGAGAAATAACACTCCACACTGACACTGTGAACTTAGAATCCTGGGAAGATGATAAGTCCATAAAAGGTATAAAAGCAGCTTTAGAATTTGGTGGGATCAAAGTAAAGGAACTGAAAATCAACACTGGTTAGCCCAAACCTAAACAAGACTGCTTCAGAGACCTCCAAAACACAGCTCTTCTTAAATTGAATATATACCAAGGCCAGTTACAAAGCAATAGACAAGTCGTACAATAAATAAGCCAAATTTCAGGCAAGGCAAGCTATGTAGTAGTCATATCTTGTGAGCTCAGCCTTCACAGTACTGCTGTGTTCTTCACATCAGACTGGCCCTATCAGGAAAACCTTTGGGGTAAAACCATCATTTAAATTTGTTCAGTAACTAACACAGCAATAGTTCAGGCTTCTAAATATTTATAGTTATGTATATTGATATGTTTCAACATCTTAGTGATGACTTTGAAACAGCTATACATTATTCCAGAGACATGTATAAAGTAACAATGCATTTAGTCAGGTCACAGCTCTAAAGGCAGTAATACAAAACTAGCACTTGCCCGTTAACCATTTGGAATACATCTCAGTAACTAATTAAGAGGCTGATGTAGTCCTAATTAGAGACACTCTTAAAAGAAATCAAGTCAGGCGGGTTTGAGAGCTGACTGTATGACATGATAGACTTAATCAACATGTTGATCTGCAATGCCTTTTGCTTTCCAAGGACAAGGCCTAACATGAAGCTCTATGTAAACTACTCAGTGTTAACTGTGGAATCCTATGAAGCAATACATTGTATTGACCTTTATGTCTGGGGGAAGCATGAAAGAGGACAGAAGGAATCAATTATTTATAAATGCATGGTAACTTCAAATTCTGTGGTCCTTGTGAATCCCAGTTGGAATTCCTGTACTTTGAATGTGGATGAACATGGTGAAGTTTTTGTTCTGTTGAGTCACATCCATCAGATATATGTGACCACGGATTTAGCCAGACTCTCACGCTAAGCTAGCAGCCACTACAGCTCAGACTTCTCTTCAGTCCCTCCTTGGTAGCCCAAAGGACTTCAAAGGCAGAAAAGCTGCACGGAGCTGACAGAGATCCTACAAAACACCACTTGTACCAGATCAACAATCCTGAACACACATTTTTATGTGGTTTCATAAAATTAGAGACTAAACTAAAGTTGGCTACTTACAGGTTCTCAGCCTGTTGATAAAGCATCTGTTTCACCAACCTCCTGAAGAAAACTCCAAAAGAGCACCCTTACCTCTTTGGGGCTGCATTACCAAACCTAACTGAGGTCCTGGAGAACTGAAAACCTCTTGGTAATTGTCAAACAAAACAGTTGATAGAGTCACGCTGGAAGAGACAACGTTGAAGCAGCAACATGCTATATGTATGCTAAGCAGGTGATTTGCTGTTGCAAGACTCTCCGTAAAATAACCACTTAATCCACTTGGTGCCAGTAAAACAACTGCCTGCATGTCCCTAGACACAGCCACAAGCAGATCTGACTTTTTTGATCTTAAGTGGATCCCAGCACTACAACGCAAGATGGTAAAAGAAACCTTTCCTGATGAACATGCACAGAATGCATCCCAAGGTAACTAGTAATAATAGCTTTCTCAAGAGCAAGCTTCCTTTTTTATGGTCACTCTACTTGTTAAAGTTTTCACAAGTCTAGAATATGAAAAAGTTCCTTTACTCTTACTTACTACAGAATGTAAAAGAAATAGAATGTAATCTTCCATAGCTCCCAATCTCTGAAGTATCTCTGATAAGGGATAAGAGAAAATGAAAGAACAGAATTTTATGGGGACAGAATACCCAAGGTCATCAATATTAAGTATCTACCATCCAAAATTTAACTAAAACATTCACTAATCCTTACTGGGTGCAAACATTTTAAAACACTGAAAAAACCAGAGCCATTTATAAATAAAATAAAGTGGAAAATACCAAGCAGTTTAGAAACTAAGAATATACTTCTCATACTTGGCAGCAGGAGGACGCAAAGAGAATTGTCCAGCATTTTCCTCAGGGGATGACGGCAGACCCACCAGATACGTCTGTCTCCAAGAGAGAGAGAAGTCTGATCTACTGTGTAGCTCAGACAGGATCTCTGTGAAACCTACACTGACTCAAACTTTAAGACACAGAGCTCTAAATGAAAAGATAAGCAGGGATCAGTAGAGACAGAACTGCAGAAAGTTTAGAGCTAGGTACCTGAAGGTGCTTTGAACACATAGCACACATCATCAATCTGTGACAGTTACCTTTCTTACACCTATGGGATTTTTTACTCAATAGAGAAAAAGCCCACTGCTGCAAGTGGAAATGGTAACACCTTGGTCCCTTCCATAAAAGTCATAACAGAAGGCAACACTCTATGTCAGTGGAGCCACTGGTTACCATAACTACCAAGAAATACACAGCCAACATCACTGCAAAAGCCTATTAAACAAAATTTTTAACCTGGCTTTTTGCCTTTCAGGATATGCAACCCTTGATGGAGGTATTATTCTTGTACTGTAATGCAGCACTAAAACATCTGCTTCCCACATGATTAATTTAACAAATAAGTCAACACACAGACATGCTCTGAAACAGGACACAGTGGAACACAATAGCCAAAGTGCTGAGGCTCTCTAACATATCAGGTAATTGTCTACAGACTTAGAGGGGAATCAGAACAAGACAGCCATAGAAACAAGATGGTACTCATCAGTAACAGATTATTGGCTAGTTATACTCTTATAATAACCATATGGCATATCGCTTTCTTCAAGCTTATTTCATAAACTAACCATTTCATTATAACACAACACCATCTACCAACCAAAAACCACTCCAGTCTGAATTTTCCCCTGTCCAACTGCATGGGAGTTTTTTTTAATCCAACAGATGAACTCGTTTGAACTATGAGCATGTCTACTCAAAATGCTTTAGAACTGAAGATTTTGCCTTCTTCAGAACATTATTAGTTACCTCTGAAGGACTTGCTAAATTTCATTTGTGAATAGCTGGATACCATATGGGAGACAACTAAAAACTATCTCCACCTCCTGACATATCAATGGATTTTAAAATCTATTCAACCTTGCCACAGGTAGAATTTTTAATACTTTCACAAGCAACTATATTTACAAACTTGAATATTTTCTAAAGTCTACATTACATTCTAGTAGATCAAACCAACTGCAATTAACTTAAACATCAAACCCCCTGAAATCTGCATGGAAATCAAAAGGTTCAAAAATATGACAATCTGATTTTTCTAAAACAAATGAGAATTACACAAGGTATCTAAAGCATATCAAGGTACCAAAGGAAAATCAGCATCCATCTATTATGCTATATTCCAGCTTCTTTTTATAAAGACAGCAGAAATAAAAAAACTAACACTCAGGTATCCACATAAAGCAAATTACATATTTAATTAGTACTACAAGATTAACACACACCCATCCTCATACTCCAGAACAAACCATCTCTAGATCTACATTAGCCATCCTAAAGGCAATGAAAAGATATTCCAGGTTCTAAACTGGAGAGATTTCCTTTACAGCAGATCAGTTAACTAAGACTTCATGAGAAGTATTTTTTCAGCTGCATCAAAAAAATAAACTCTGAATATGGAGACCAGATAACAAGAACAGAAACAAAAGAATGTTACTACAATATTCGTATACAGCATCTACACAAAATTTTATCTGAGCAGACAGATGGTAGATAAAGTTTGTAAGTAGGCTCCACATTTGATTCCCTTGCTATTAATAGAAGCCTAGGCTGTAGTGGCCAAGGTTATATCGGGCTAGACACACTCCTGTTTCCTAAGTCCACAATGAAGGCCTCCTAACTTTAACATGCAAAGCATTACCTTTGTAACTGTGCAGTTGATTAGTATACACAAAGTTAAAACACTATCTAAACATGCTGCAATGTAGGAATTCAAGTCAACAGGTAAAACTCTCTGTGTGTTTGCACATATTAATGTTTTTACATTGGTTTAAGCTTAATTTACTTTGTCTTGCACAGTAAGCAAAGTTTCTAGTTCACTTAATTGCAATGGCTTAACATCAGTTCTTATCTACATAAGCAGAAGTGACCTTATGTTAAATGCAGACACCCCATATGCTGTCATGTACTGTCCTCCTTATATGTCCAAGAGGACTGGAAAATCTACTGCTCAACACTGAGCAGTTGCTTCTGAAAAAATATTATGTAATTCTCTATCTTTAGTGACCAAAACTCCTGAAGGGACCTACCTCACACACAAGACAATTTACTCTCAAATTCTACCATTAAAGGTAATAAGTAGGGTACACAGAAATGAGAAGATTGTTACTCCCTTGGGGTTTGCATCTGTTTACACTGCAAATTTAACAGCATTTTTTATTTCTTCTTTATTAAAACAGCTTTCTTCAAGAAGAAAACTGTTTAAAATAAGAAAAGACAACTGGGAAAGCTATACATTCTGGGATGAGAGCAGCATCACAAGTCATTACAATATTTACCCTAAAGTAGTTCAATTTGTGTGTGCTCTGATAAAATCCTGCCACTAAGAGGAGCCCTAAGTCTATTCCAAAATGAACAGTGGAAGAAGTAGTACCAATTTTTTTTCCTACTTCTCAAGATTAAGGGAAACTCTTACTTCAGTGATGCTGAGGAAAGCAGAATCACCACAAGCTGAAGAAGAACCGATAAAGAAAGAATCACTTCAGCAGTAGCCAATTGAAACCACTGAACATTACTGAAAACAAAAGGAGGAAAAAAAATCTGCCATTGGCAGAGGTCTATGGATAAGAAAAGATTCCACCAAAAAAGAATGAATAAATGATGAAGGCTAATAGCAAGAGAAAGAAAAGGTGAGAAACGCATAAGAAGCAAAAACTGAAGCCACCTCAAGGCCTACAGCAGGAGAATGGTGATTACAGATGCAAAGAATTGGAGTCAAGGCAACAACATTCAAGAAACAGAAAAAGTAGAATTAATGAAATCTCTAAGTAGAAATGCAAAAAGAGAAGGAATCTTAAGATGCTGAGTGAGTGATACAGAATTATAGACTGTAAATTTATAAATCCAAGAAGAGAACCAAGGAAAATGTTTTAAAATTTCTGTATGTTCCTAGTGTTTTCTGCTAGTATGCCACAATTTAGGATTCAACAGCATACCATCTCACCCAGGCTAAGACAGACAAGACAGACTATTCCAAAAAGCTTGTCAGAAGAGAATCCTCATTCAAGCACTCCAAACAGTCATCTAGTGAAGTCTTTAGCTCGCTGGTAAATCAACAGGGATACAAGGAGCTCCAAAAGACGCTCAGTTGTACAATTTGAAGTTTACTGGCTAGGTATCACCTTCCTCCAGTAACTAGTTGACTACTCTTTCCTACCACCATTGAGTACACATGGGAACAAAGCAGAGTTTAATGAGGTACCCGATTCCTCTTCTTCTGACCAGGCACTTCAGTCTTGCCTCCAGAAGGTCAGAATACAAAAGACCTTTGACTTCCACAAAACTCTGCCCTGTTGTATTCATCCAAGCGTTACTGCATTCCTTGATTTAAAGCTAAGGTGGCAAAATGAACTAAACACCAGGAAAACACACAAAAATGGCTCCCTCTTACTCAATCTGTTCACTTTGGCTTATCTGCTCACATGCTGTCCCAAAGTAATTTGACTTCACGGCTAGCTGTGTTAGGCCAAGGCTGCTAGCTGGAAGCTGACAGGTACTGCCTCCCATGCACTCTGCCTTATCAACTTCCCTGAAGGCTGGCACTCGGTGCAAGGGCAACAAGATTCACATGAGCGTCCTAAAAAAAAGGCACGCACACATCAACAAAGCCGCTTGCCGAACCCCGGCGGACTCCTCGCTCAGCCCGTGGTCCGATCCGCAGCCAGGGATGGAGGGAGGCGGCCCAGGAGGCAGCAGGGGCCTCACTTACAGCCCTCCCGCAGGGCGGCTGCGGGCCGGGGCCGCGCTCCCGCACAGCCCGGACACGGCTCCGCCGCC
>VXAD01012650.1:424120-496968 GCA_013399195.1 Dicrurus megarhynchus | reverse complement strand
CCGCGGCACCGGCGCCCTGCCCGCCGCCCGCGCCCCCCTCCCGACACCGCCTCTCCCCTCCCCTGACACCACCCTCCTCTTCCTCCGCCCCTGCTCGCCCGCCGCCCTCCCAGCGCGCAGGTGCGCGCCCCGCGCTGCCGGCACACAAAATGTCGCCGCCCGCCGGTCCGAAACTTCGCGTCCGTACCGGGGTCCCGGCAGCCGCGGGGAGCGGGGAGGGCGCACCTGGGACGGCCGGCGGCCCCGACGGCAGCGGAGCCCGTTTGTTACCGAGCCGTGCCTGCAGCGAAGCGGCTGCCGTGAGACACCCTGCTGCCGCCGCTGTGTCCTGGCCACAAGGGTCCCGCCGGGCTCAGGTGGTGGCGGCTTTGAAGGCAGGAGCAACTGCGGGGAATGTGGGAGGCACCTCTGAGGCTTCGGGCCGGTGGTTCTGCGCTCGCTGCCATCAAGCGGCCCCACTGGGGTGCAGAGCAGCGCCGGGCTCTGGCAGCAGCACCGCACCCCGGGTGTCCGCATAGCCGCGCCCCCAGGCACCAGCGGGCGGCTGCCTGCGCGCTCCCACCAGGACAGAACGCATTTGGATGCGAGTTACCGTGTTTGACACCCCGATCGGCGGTTTTAAACTTCGATAAATAGATTTTCAACTGTGCAATGGAAAACCTTATACGAAAAAATCTAGTCCTAAACGAGAGTAACCTTCTACCCGACAGCTACGGGCCTCAAGGCAGCTGCCTCTCTTCTGGCTTAGCCTGTGTTTTCTATGCCTGCCTGTCTGCTGGCGGCTTGTTGCGGTTCCAGGTGAATGTTACTCTTCTCTCAACGACCGCTTTTCCCACCGCATCGGTAGAAATCCAGTTCCTTGCTCTGTCCCTCAGGGCACTCAGGAACCGGACCACCGAGACAGCCCGGTCTGCCAGGTGTGTCCTCCGGCGCTTTCTCAGGCACCGCGCAGCGGTGACACGTAAGGCTGCAATAAAATGTCTCGTGTTTATAATACACGAGACCAGAGCTCACACTTGTTAACGAAACACGGAGAAGTTCCCTTGCGTTTCATTCCCGCAGGTGCCCGTCAGCCCGGGAAGGGGCGGGCAGGGGGCGGGCAGTGCGCGCCGGGGGCGGGCGGCGNCGAGCGGCTCCGGCGCTGCGGGGCGAGCGGACAGGGTACGTGGTGGCGGTCGCTGGAGCTCGGTTCCTGCCCCGCTTAGGGCTGGGCGGCGGGCGGGCGCGGGCGGTAGAAGCGGAGCCCAGGGCCTGAACTCCGGGAGCCGGTGAGGAGAGCGGCTGCCGCCGCCCGGGTCCGCGCTCGGTCCCCATCATCGGTGCGCCGCCAGCTGCGTCCTGGGAAACGGCAGCGTGAAAACACCCGGGAGATGCTGAGGAAGGCCAGGGGATTTTTAATATGAAATAATTTAATATGTAGTTTATTTATACTGTTGTAACTGATTACACATTATTTTCTTTAGTTAATCCATAAATATGAAGAAATTAAAGCTTAAAGAACTGGAAAGCTGTCTTCAACAAGTTGATACTTTTGAAAGTCCAAAACTACTCCTTGAACAGTATCCAACAAGACCTCATATTGCAGGTAGAGGTGACCCACACCACTGTTTTCCCTTTTACTAGTTCTTCATTAGCACTTTTAATTCAAAAAGTTTTTTCTACTGCATTGTCTCTTTTGAAGGCTTTACACTAAAAGTAGTTAAGTGTTTACTAGTATACAGGTAATGTACAATCCAAAATTAAAATAAATTAATTTTTAAAATAATGTTGTGGTAGAAGCAATCTTAATCTGTAACTGTAGAAGCTGAAATAGAGGTATGTCATGACCCACAAAACCAGTTGAAGTGTACAGACACTCATCCATAGCTAAATTATGCTCTTTTCCATATTTTTTATCCTTCTGTTGTTTTTCCCCAAAAAAAGTTTAGAGGCATACTTTTTCCATAAGCAATACTCAGAGCTCTATGTGTAATCTCTCCACCAAAGATCCACAGTTTGTAACTCGTCAAAATGTTTTTGACGCTTCACATATAAATGAAAAAGAGAATTACAGGCAGTGAGAACACTAGTTTAACTAAAGGGATTTTCTAATGTAAAATTAAGTTTTCTGAAGGCAGAAGGCTTTTCTTGATTAATCACCTACATATTTGATATTACTGACCTGTTTTGTTTGGGTTTTTTCCCCCCAGCATGTATGCTTTATACAATTCACAATACTTTTGATGATATTGAAAACAAAACAGTTGCAGATTTAGGATGTGGTTGTGGCATGCTCAGCATCGGAAGCGCAATGTTAGGAGCAGGGTAAGTATTTAATATTAAGTTCTCATTATATTTTTTTCTGGCATAGAAGAGTAGAAAGTAAGATTAAAACATAGCAATGCTGAACTAAACCATTTCAGGTATATAATCTGGTGTATAATCAGGCTATTTACCAAGTTTTGACTGTCAATAACCATTCAAACTGTGAAAGTGATGGACAGTTGTCATGAATTTGGAAGTCATTTGCTTTCCCCTGAAGCATTAAATGAACACATGAAACTTCCTTAACAAAATTTAGATTTATACTTGAGAAAGGGCAACAGAATTTTTATCGGCACTGAATTTATAATGTATGCTTGTTACAGTCCTAGGTAAAACAAGTTGTGTACACAGATCCCAGACTGTAGAATTTAAACACCATTTTAGTTTGTAGGGGACTAATATGTGACACTTTTCTTTTTTTAATAGATTCTGTGTGGGGCTTGACATAGATGCAGATGCACTGGAAATATTTAATAGCAATATTGAAGACTTTGAGCTCACAAACGTCAACATGGTTCAGTGTGATATCTGTTCTTTATCTGACAGCATGTCCGATACTTTTGACACAGTTATTATGAACCCTCCGTTTGGTACCAAGCATAACAAAGGTTGGTAATTGTGAAACTCAGATAGAAATTATTACAAACAAAACAGCAAAGGAAATGCTTTTAATGAAACATCTCCTTTCTTTATGAGTTACATATTCTAATTACTTAGTGTTTTGTTCATCTGGAGTCAGCTTCCTAAGATTAACAACTTCAATATTGTAACTGTCAGCTTCCTAAGATTAACAACTTCAACGTTGTAACTAACAGTCACTGGGGTTTGAAATAAACAATACTAGCTATTTCACATCCTTATCATTTTTATTTTATTAAAAGCAACTGAGTATGTTTTATAAATACTTTCTGTACCTTAATGTATTCAGTGCTGTTTCTCAAGTAGCTATTATTCCAGAAAAAATTAAGCAGATGTTTGAGCTTCCATTTAACAATTCTAATAATTTCATCATTCTTTTAGGAATTGATATGATTTTTCTGAAAACTGCTCTACAAATGGCAAAAACAGCTGTATATTCCCTTCACAAAACTTCAACACGGCAGGTAGGTTCTTCATTTTAGTAGGGCAAGAATTAACCAGACAACAAAATAGTTGGCTACATAGATGGCTATAGCTTCACTGATTTGCCGACTACTGTGTGGGGTATTTTTGGGGTAAATGCTAATTACGTCAAATAACTGCAATCTCACATACATCAGGAGAACTGTGTGATCTAATGCTTCAGCTTGAAAATCCAAAGCACACAAAACTTAATAAGTACAGGGGTGCAGATGTTTATAAAACAGGTAATTTTTAAAGCTCATTTCTACACTATCTACTATTGTAGCACATTCAAAAGAAAGCAGCAGAATGGGAAGTGAAGATGGAAGTCTTAGCAGGTAATATTTATTTATTGTTAACAGGAAAAAAAACCCAAACAAAAACCTTTTGTTTTGGGATAACATCTGTAACACTACTAGCCAGTCATAACAGCCCGAGATAAATTTAAGTGTGATTTAACACAGAAATTATACAGGCCTTTCTCTTTTTAGCAGACTTTTTTTTAAATTTTAAAAATTTTTTGCTACCTGGCTAGAATACAAACAGGCACTTAATAAAGCTCTGAGGAAAACATATTGTGTGCAGAATTATGTTTGTTCCTGGACTAGATTTTGTCTTCAAGCAGAAGTTACCTCCTTTCCTGCTTCAAAGGGAGTGTTGCTGAAAAAGAAAAGTGAAGCACAGGTCAGTTCTCACACACAAAACGAGCATCCTGTCCTTAGTCACCTAAATATTTTTGACAGTTAAGTATCTTCCCAGTTTTCAATATCACCAACCAGATGCTTTTTACAGTCGTAGAACTTGAGATGTGAAGTTGCTCAAGTGCTTGAAACACAAGCGCATTTCAGCCATCCACTTAACTGTCTGATGGGGACAGCTTCAATGTTTAGCCATCATCTAGTGCAGAGATCAAACAGGACAGGCCACAACAGATGCAGGCATTAGAAACAGAAGTACATGGCTGTAGGGTTTAAGTGGCTGGTAATCATCCTAGTCTAACACATATTCTTTGTACTGTTCACAGAACTTCGGTTTGACTTACCAGCATCATACAAGTTCCATAAGAAGAAATCAGTAAGTATAAAACCTAACATAACTGAGAAAATACTGAGGTAAATAAATTCTCCTTAATGAAATTTAAGTTTTAGGGCCATATGTACTGGATGAAGAATGCTCACAGCATTCAGTCACATCATTCCTGTTACTACATTTTGTAGCTGAACAGGGAAAAGAATCATGCCAGTCAAAGCTATACACAAAGATTAAAGCCAGCACTGCAATTAGATGTGATAAAGCTAAGGGTATCCTCCTTGACTCAATTCCTAATAGCTATTTGCTCAATCCTATCTGCAGCTGGGACTTCGACTGAACCAAGTGGTAAAGGCCACAGTAACAAGGATGGTACAGCAGTAACATCATTTCAGTGATCTGTGCTCTCCTGCAAATAGCTACAGCCAGCTACAGAGCCAGCCTGGGGGCAGCAGCAGGAACTTGTGCACTTCATCCCACTGTTAAAAGATACAGTGGGGACACTACAGTCTGGCAGCCTAAGCCCACAGCAAGTTCCTGGCTACTGAATGCTGGCCTGGGAGCCATGCATTCCCATCCCTTACCATAAGGGAAATAGAGAGGAGACTGAGCAATAGTTGAAGACTGTTAGGTATGTTGAGCAGCAAAGAACGAAGCTTTAATCAGCTGTACCTATGCTCTTGGAGACTTGAACTTAAGTCTGTCCTTATATTTGCTACTTCACGATTGAAACATCATACTACATTAACCAGGCTTCAGTAGAAAGCAGTTTTAAGTTCTGAATTTATTACCAGCTGCTATTAAACATAACCACAAGATTACAAAGTCCAAAACCTTTTACATTTGAACGAGATGCCAGAAAAATTGAGAAGATCTGACAGTATAAACAAAACTATAAATAGAAAAGTTTTCCAGGGTTTTATGTTAAGAGTAAGCATGCTTCTTAAACAAAAAAAGAAAGCTGTAACCCAATAAAATGAAACTTTTCTCTAATTATAGGTTGACATTGAAGTGGATTTCATTAGATTTTCTGCCAAGAAAGTCCTGAACTGAGGCATGTCTTTAAAACCTATTGAAAATGGAACAATAAAACCACTATTTTTTTTAATTATTTTATTTATTTGAGTATTACTGATTGCCATCTCCATTTTCTGTTTTCAGTTGTTTTGGTGCAGGTTCTTCCTTTTCTGTTTCCTCTAGTGGTCTCTTCTTGGGACTTGCTGGTTCTGCAAGATTGAATATGTAGTCATGTAGGGTAAAGGAAAGCTTTACCTAAAATATTCTGAAACAACCCAACCATGTAAGTTTTGAGTCCCAGTTATCTACAGCCACAGCTAGAGGGTTTGCTTATATGTGACTAAAGCTTTTAGATGTTCTAAAATACCACATTTAAACAGCTTCATCCCTCCACAGCAGGAGGGCAGGTAAGAAAATGAAGGAGTAGAATCTACCAGGAATAGGGTTCACTGGCTTTTAGTGAAGCAGGTGCTATATGTAATGAACAGAAGCTTAGCTCTTCCTCTGCTCCAAGCTAAATACTGACAGAACTATTAAGTCTTTTCATATCCTTAAGGGGAAAAAAAAAGCACTACTCAAGAGACTGAGTCTGTACAGTTGTGTAATGTTGCTGACAAGCATCATCTTTTAATGGATAATGTTTTAAACAGCCATGCAGTCTAGCCTAACCTATCTAGTAATTAATATGCTTTTTGGACAGTTGTGGAAGGAATCAAGCACAAGACTCCTAAGATTACTGATACTGACAGGAGGGCAGAAATGCTACAATGCAGAGCCAAATCTGAAACGCTTGTAAGAAACATGAGTACATGGAACTACTTTCTGTGAAAGTACTGAAAAAGCTGCATCAAGTGCACAGAATGACATACCTGTTTTAGTATCATTTTCACCATCTTCCTCGTCATTCTCAAACTTTATTTTCTTGCCCTGAAACTGTATTTTTCCTTTTTGTGCGCCCTGAGGTATCTTTCCCCCTCTTCCTTTTCCTTTAACCTTGCGCCCTGCAGAGATACAAGATCAGGCACTTGGTATCATGGATCTTTTAACTGGCGAGCTCCAGGGACTGCTTTACAGTTAATGTCAGTATGTAGCATATGTTCACTACTTAAGAGGGAATTTCACACATCAATTCTAGGACACTATAAAGGCTTAAAATAATAAAAGGAGAGAGAACCTTTTGTTTTCTGTTTCAGCAATTCCTGCTGATCTTCCAGTATTTTTTTCAGAGCTTCTTTCTCTGCATCTCCTTCTAGCACTTCCCATGAAACATCCTTGTTCCGGAGCTGCAAGTTTCCATTATGTGCTACTTTGGCTTTTTCCAGAGCTTCTTTGGCAATATCCTTAAATAGGATAATTCCCTAAAAAAGAAGAGTGGCATTTGCATTTCAATCTTACCGCCAAAACATTCAGCTAGAATGATGAACAACATATCCTGCTAAGTGTCTCAGCAAATTCATTACTCTTGTATGATTGTAAAACATGTCTAGTCTGAAGCAAAGCCCTCAGACTGTCCTAAATGAATATTCTCAGTTTTGACCTTCTCAACGAACAAGGCTGGAACCTTTATCTGTTCTTTTGAAGAAAGTTAAGGGAATAATTTAATTTTCTAAATATTCTGCAATTTCACAAGACAATAATTTATTTGATGACATAAAAGAACAAACATTTAATCATTCATTTGCAAACTTCAATACAGAGATCTTAAGTCCTTGTCTAAGATTACTCACCTCCTTCGCACCTCTGACGAAGTGTATCCACTTGATTTCTCCGTGACCAGAAAATACCTCATGGAGATCTTCTCTGCACGTTTGGTCATCTAGATCACCAGAAAACTTCAAAAGACATCCTGTCTTTTCTTCCAGAGACTTCTAAATTTAAAAACCCCACATTTTCATTGAAGAGTCAAGCTTGAATATTCATATCCCCCCCTCAATCCTATTAAGCATGATAGCAATAAATAAGCAGTTGAAGTTACAGTAATTCAAGCATTTTTCCTACATAACCTAGTTCTGCTGATGTCCAAATCTTGTACGGTGCGTCCCCCCTCCTTTTTTTAAGTTTCCTTTGCTTAGTATGATACACTTATGTGGAACTTAGGACTCCTTTCCCATAGGAATTACACTCTTTAAATTTTACAAAACAGCTTTCTGAAGGCTGATACCTCAAGGTTGAAAATTTATATAATACTGATTAAATCCTTAACGGATCCTTTAAATACCACAGAAGAACAATTATCTAAATGGTGCATTCAGGATCACTCTGAACAGGCAAACATGCCTAACAATGTAAATTCAGGACATTGAGCCTTTAAACAAAATTAGTCTATTGAAAATAAGATTAAAACACTAGGACAAAACAGTCTTACTGAAAGTTAGTTGGAAAAGCTGAAGTGACTTTCTAGAAAGTGCTCTATGTTACAGCATTTCAAACAGAATATTCCACGTTAGCTCTACAAAATGTATGTGATTTAAGAAACCCATACCATTTCAGCATCTGCTGCTTGTTTCTGCTTTTCTTCTTTTTCCCTGTAGAGAAGTTAAATTAGTTATGAGTCAGTTCAAGCATGGTTAGGCAAGCAAAACACACATTTTGATTGACAATGACTTACTGTTTAGCTCTTGCTTTCGCTTCTACTTTGTTTTGTTTCCTTTCTTCATTCTTCTTTGTACAATACTCCTCCCTTCAATCGAATATAAGCTAAGTTAATATAATTTTAAATATTCTGTTATAATTCATTTGTAAGACTGCAGTAGACCTGAAACAGTTGAAAATAATTTTTCCAAGCTGAGATGCTAAGTCTCCAAAAGGTACAGCTATCAATGCCCATACAACAGCATAGAAACTCACTTCTCAGGTCAAGCCAGCTTCTTGTGTATATCCACCCCTGACCACTGTTAGTTCATATATCAGTATATATATCATATATATAAGTTAAGTGGTCTTACTTGAAAAGTACCATCAGCTCCGTGTCTTTGTACTTTTGATTTGGTATCTCTGTGAACTTCTTAGCAGATTCAACACTATCAAAAACTGCAAATATTGAGCCCTGTTAAATAAATAATAAGAGATATTGTTAGGGTAATTGAACAGAATTCCAGGAGGGATCCCTGCCCCAGGTCTAAATGTTCATCATTACCTTAAATGTTCTCTGCAATGTCCTCCTCATTTGAATATTTTCAACTGGACCTTTATCCTCAAGCCATTCTTTGATATCATCAAGAGTAGCATCTAGTGGAAAGCCTTTCTGCAAGATAGCAGTAAGCTTCAATTATATGCCACAAACCGACTCTTAAAAATTATAACCTCTGTAGTATGAGTTACTTCAAGCTTTACTCGGATGGTTATCAAAGTCATGCAGGACAGCACAAAGTAAAGAAAAATTTACTTACAACATATACAGATCTGTTTTTAATTGCAGCCTTATACTGGTCATTTAATTCAGGAAGGGGTTTATTTGGAGATCTTCTGATTTTAGTTTTGTCTTCATTTATTTCCATTAATCCAGTCTTGGATTTTCTTAGTGCTTCTACAATAACCCCAAAATCTTTTGAAAGGCGACTTAACCTATTGAGTAGGCAGACACAGGTTATTACAAATACCCAGGCAAAGCTGAAGCCAGATGTTAAAACAGCAATGGGAATTGTACATGCACATCAGGAACACTTGGCCCCAAATAGGCATAGGTAGCTGAAACTTACTCTTTTATCCACATTAACTGTACTTTGTTTTACCTGTTGAATTTGATCATTATTTCCAAAGGTACCCAGCCATCATCTAGTTTGATCTGTTCCTTTAGAAACTTGTCTCTTGGTAGATTGTGATTGCCAAAATAGTACTGCAAAAAGGAAGGGGGGGGGAGGAAAGAGAGATGTGTCTTTAAATTTTCAGTCTTAAAAGCTCATTTTCATCTAACAGCTTACTGCAGTAGATTGAGCCATACCAAAATTAATTAATCTGAACAATTAGGAATTCTGAAATTATTACTTCCTGCTTTAATGTGATACTTTGGCAAAAGTTAGCTGCAATGTGTAAGCTGTAAAAACAAACAAAACCACCAGAAACAAATCCCACAAAACCCCAAACAAACAACCCCACACCAAAACAGTGCTTCATCCAATGGAATTAATAAGGCAAAGACAGATTGCAATTTTGTTTACAAAAGGAGCGAAGCTTTTTCTGTTTACATGATATGCATTCATCACCCTGATCAAGTTCTGCACAGCCAAAAGTCAAATTTGTCACCAACAGATACAGGCTGTACTCCTTATTTAACAAATATGTATGCAAGAATATTGTATTTGCACACTGAAAAATCATACACATCGACTAGAATTTCTAGGTCTCATCCAAGAAAACACCGTAAGATAAAGAAATCATTATTTTATACTTAATCTTTAATTTTATTTAATTATTATGTTCTTATTTCAGTCTTGTCCAGCATGGGAAGACAATTCCATTCAAGACAAGACAAGTTAATCAGATTCTTTCCCTGACTAGCAATAATCTAACAAAGGTAAAATACTTGAAACCATAAGTTGGAACATTCTCACCAGTATTGTGGTACTTTAAAAAGTCAGGGCAAGTTTTACAACAGTACCTCTTCCTCTAGTACATCTCAAACTCACATTACCAAGTCTAGTTTTGTCAACTGTTTATACATAGCAAACAAACAAACCATAGAGATTGAGGAATGTCTGTGGTTTGTTTGTTATATATAAATAACAGCTCCATACGGTAATGGGCATTCACATGCAGCTACATTTTTGTCCTTCAGGAAAGCAGGTTTGTTCTAGATGCCATTTAAAGCAATGGGCTCAGGTTTTTTTGTTGTAGGGTAACCCTTCAAGCCTCTAGAGAGACAAAGAGTTAATCCAAAGTAGGTATATATATATTTAGTTGTAATTTGTAGCAATAAATTACAAAGCAGTAAATCATAATAGCAAGTTATGCAATGTGCTAGTATTTTGACCAGCAGAGATTCCCAAGTAGGAGGATTTTTTCCCCACAAAAAGTAAGGCACAGAGAATTAAAATGCACTCTCCTCCTATTTGCGCAGGTAGAATAACCCCAGCAAACATGGTAGTAAATTGTTTAATGATACATTCACTTGATATAGTACCTAAAATGCTAGCAAATGAAACCTTTTCTGGTTTTAAATGGTGTTCTTACAAGCAACTCTAGACAAGTATAACTTCCAACTTAAACTACGATTGTGACTATCTTACAGTATTAAATACCTGTTACAGACTTGTGACATTTTTTAAAGAGCTGAAGATTCGAGTCTAACTCCCTGTTAGCCAAGCCCCTGCCAATGAATCTCCCCGAAACACCTCAGTCCAGATCCTAAACTATAAATTGAACTTACCTCAATTTGCTGACAGATTTTGCTTTCCAAGATAGACATATTTTCACCATTTCCATTTTCAGCCATTTTCACCAGCTGTTTTGAAGAGAATACAGAGCAAAAGCACTAAGTTTTGAATAGTACTTTCTACAGGCTTATATTCATTGCATTTCACTGCAGCCTCATCTAAAGGTAACAGCCAAGTTCATTAGCCATACATTTATGCCTGTGAAGCAACTACTAACATGACTGCAGAACTCCAACAGGAAACTATGAAACAACCGGGGAAAAAAAACACCTCACTTCGGTTTTAAAGGCAGCATTTGGCATTCAGCAGTCAAGATAAATTTTAAAAATGCTGGCACTTCACAGCCTTGTTATTTATCTTTTTCTAGGCACAGATCCTCAGTTCATAACAACAGCAACAAAACTGAGAGCCAACAACATTTGTTCATTAAGTCAAATCCAACCTCTCATCACTAAGCAAAACATCAATAACAAAAATGTTCAATTCCTACATAGGTATAATGAGAAATGTTTCTTAAGTTTCTGTCTCATGCTTAATCTTTGAAAGTTCACAGAACTTACTGGAGGAAGGAATGAAAATATCTGCATTTACTGATACATCCTTAAGATGTCTAGTTCTCTCCTTTACAAATGTCTGTTCATTGCAGTTCTGACTGAACAGTGAATCAAGTATCTTTGATAACAATAAGACACTTTAACTTGGAAGTAACTTTACTTAACTGGCAGCAAGCATATAATCCCAGTACATCAGATGCAGTCACTAAGAAAGCAGCTACTGGCCCGAAAATTAACTGGGATCAGACAATTTTTATCTAGTTGCTCTTAAGATAGCGTGTAAAGATTAATCCTTGAGAAAAAATGTAGTTTTATGAAGCTGTCAGAAATTAGTTTGAATTCAGTTTCGAACTAAGAAGCACAGATTTCTTCTTTCTCCCTTTGCACACTAACACACTCGTTAAATCCAGCTACAGAAGATAAAGCAGTTTCTTGATCCCGTTACCCCAGTTCATAGATCTGTGATCACAAAGGCTGCTGGTGAAGATGGTTTTGCACTCATGTCTTGCATGGTTTATTGGGACATTTAACCATACGCTTTCTGCTCTGCTGCCACTTGCAGGGCAGTAACATATTTTAGAGCATCAAGATGACTGGCAACACAGAAGCAGGAAAAACTCCCCCGAGGTGCCCTTGTTACAGGAAATTATGTTCTTCATCAGAATAGTCGGTTGGCAGCCTCACCTTCTTATTTTAGTAGTTTAATTCCCCAATAATTGTTCAGCCTACTGCAGTCTGCAGTATTCCCATTTCCTCCTCTTCCTGATCTCAAAGCCACATTCGATCCATGGACTTACATGTAGTTCTTTGGCACTCACAGCCTTGAAATGTGCATCCTGGTCTCTACTGCTGTGCTTGCACCTGTACCTAACACTGTAATAGTCTTTAAAGCATGACTGCAGCAAGTGTTAGTTGCCAGCTATGCTGAGTATGATCTGTTTGTCTAAAAAGCACTTTAGAAAACCCAGGCCAGAGCACCCAAGATGAGAGTTGCAGTTACTTCAGAGATGTCCCACATGAGCCACCCTGACTGGGTGTTCCTACAAGAGACTGACTTCAGCACTATTCAGGTGCTGGTACTGTCTTAACACCCGACTTGTGAGAGAAATCAGTGTTCTATTTTACATTATACCCAGTTTGGTCTAATTTAATGCCAAACTATAGAGAAGTCTCAGCTTTTTCCATGGGATCAACTAATTGACCACTATACCAGTCTGCCTCAGCCCAGGTACCAAAATACCCAGAACCAGCAACTCAGTTTCTGCTTAAGGCTCAGCTCCACTGTTAAGAAGAGAAAAAAAACAAAGTCTACTTCCTTAGCAGTGTTTTCAAGGTTAATACCAAAAAGCGTGAATCAACACAAACCTTAGGACACGTCCTTTAGCATAAGTCTTACACATGGAAGTTTTTCTAAAAAGCATCCTTTCAGCTGCAAGTAACAAACTGTAGGCAAGACTAAGAAAGACTCAAGCTTGCCATGCATGGAATTCAGTTCAGTTATTGAGCTCTAACCTATTTAGAACAAAAGCAGAAGCAGCCTTCTAATTTAAGAGAAATTCTAGCCTTGTCTGCACATGCTCACTTCAGACACTTTAGCTCAGTCATTTGGCACAACTTCCAGATCAATAGTTTTCAGTTGCTGTGCAGCAGTGAAGACTGATCAAAAGCTCCAATGAACAGCAATCACAGTCTGAACTGCATATAAAATTCTACAGAAGTTTTTAAGGGCTTTCTTAATAAACTACATTAACTTGCTCCTTCCATATGCCAAAACTCTGTATCAGTACCACACAAAACGAAAACAGGTTAAAATAAAGCAAGTAGTCATTAAATTGTAAGTGGAAAATGACAGTCAAGCCCCCTAACTAGAACAATTAGATACCACACTGTATTAGCTAGATCATCCCAAAAGAACTCTCAAGTAGGTTTTCCTCTTACCAGCCATTTAGTTTCAAGCTTTAGACAAGGTTTACTGGCAGCCTAATTCCACCATTACTGTAATAGAGTGAAAGGCTTTTTTTTAAATAAGAAAGCTTCCCCAATAAAGTAACATGCAACTGTTACTCATATTATGCCTTGTTCAGGAGCCCCTGCATAAGAGGTCTGAGTCTGGTTATTATTTAAGGATAAGGATTAACTACAACCGCACATTTTCACAGATGTTAATTAACAGTTGTTTTTTGAGTAGAATCAGTGCAATGTAAGAAAAAAATTCTTACAAGAATTATTTAAGTAATTGAAATGTCGGCCCCCGAACTGTGCTAGGAGACCACCAGGTTGTTGTTAACACTTTTACACGCCTGCAGCGGCAACATACCCCTCTTCAGACAGCCTCGGGCGCCGTGGCCAAGGCTCCCGCCCGGCGGACATCTCTGCCCGGCAGGAGCGGGAGCGCTGCCCTCGGGCCGGGCCCGGGCCCCGGCGGCGGGAGCGGTGCCGCCGGCTCCTCTTCCCCCGGAGCGCCCGAGCCCCGCAGCGCAGCACGCACCGANACGGCCCCAGCCACGGGCACCTCTCCGCGCGCGAGAATTCTGTTCACGCTTCGTGTTCGCAGCTTTTGCGCACTGAACAGAAAAAGCAACTTTAACAACGTGAATTTGTACAGGGGTGGTATATTGACATTTATTAGGTATTCCAAACATTCACTTAAGTACTACAGATGTACTGCGGGCATCTATAGTGCTACAAACACGGGGATCGCACAAGTGAAAATTTTAAGAAATAGTATTGACTTTACAACTGATTTGACTTCCACATTACTTAATTTTCTAGTTTACAAGTGAAACAGTAAAACAGTGTCTACCATAATACAGGTCCAATAGCACAATAATTCAGTGTTTACATTCAACTATTTTTTAAAACTTATTACACAGATGGCTAAGAGATTCCCTGCTCTGATCTTCCCACCTCCTGTAGGTTGGTGACCGGAGATCAGAATCCCTTTTCCTCTTGCTGAGTTCATTTTCCTGCCTGTGCCCAAGACCCGATTGCAACACACCTTTCTTGGGATGTGCTACAGACATGAGTTAATTTAAAAGAGCATTGTAGGTTGTT
Organism: Dicrurus megarhynchus; assembly: GCA_013399195.1. NCBI lineage: Eukaryota > Metazoa > Chordata > Aves > Passeriformes > Dicruridae > Dicrurus > Dicrurus megarhynchus. The sequence continues at coordinate 482,537 of VXAD01012650.1, read as the reverse complement.
GTGAAAAATAGCACCAGTTGAAATTTAACCACGAGTCTGAACTTATTCTTCTCTCCATTTATTCTAATGCATTGAAAATACCTGAAAAACTAGGATTTAACTGAAGCCCTAAGCAGTATGCTTATGCCAGAGCAACAAACGCTCTCCTGACAGGGGAGAACTAAAGGCTTTTTTCCACTTTGCACTTAACACTGAGACCAAAAAGCAGCATTTGCTCACCTGCAGGTTGCCCAGAGGGACAAAGCAGAGTCCAGCTTCCAGTGCCTGGAACAGCACTGTATTTCACCAACATCAAGCACCTAGTTTGGAAACAGTTGACAAGTGGATGCTGAGGGGTTTGGTTTTATCAGTCCTCACCTTGTTCTTAGATCCTTTCATTGACTCATGACTGCTGGTGATAGGATACAGGCCAGAGTGAACCTCAAGACCAACCACAAGCAGCTGTTCTGTGCTTGTGTTTTTCAACAAACATGAAGCTTCACGGCTACATAATTAGCACTGAAAAATTACGTACACATGTTGAGTTCACTCTAGTTTCATTCAATACAAAGATCACCTTCATGTTCTTGTGATGTTGTCCTTTAAATCTCTACCTGCCCCTGAGCAATTCTCAGCTGTGGAGATTTCCGGGAGAAACAAATTCACTTTATTTCTTTTGCCCACCTGTTTGGCCCACACATTTCAAACAGCCCTGGAGTTCAATTCTCCACATCTCTTTAGAGTTTAGAGTCTTTAAACAAATTACATTGGATCTTTAAATAGCTCTCAGTGGGATGGGTAACAAAGCAAAACACTGAACACACACAGGAGCTTCTGACATAGTGGGGTGACATAAAAAAACATCAAAAAAAGAACTGTACATACACACCACAGAACTTCACATCAAAGCTCAGAGCTGACTGCCACCTGCTACCAGCAGTCAAATGCAAGTAAGAAATAGCATAAAAATGTGAAAGATTAAAAAAAAAAGTTGAAAATGTTTATGATCAAGCAAAAGAAATACTGTAAACTCAGAGCTTACTGCTTGGAAAAGTCCTTTCTTTGTATCTGAGAAATCCAATAAAACCAAAGTTTCATTTTAGGTGGCAGTGCTGGTGTGGGAAGTTCCCACCACACCCTACAGTAGCCCTGTGTTGCCCCTGCCTCTCACACCAATGTCTAACAGCTGTTTCTGCAGTCATTTTATGAACTGGATTGGGGGATCAGTGCTAAAAGAGTCTCTCTGTTCCCCAAAGCATTTCTTCATTTGGATCACTGCTATCAGGCCACTCCAAGTGTGATCTGTTTGTCTGTAAATCACTTTACAAAAATCCACTTTCTACACAGAATTTGAAGATCTCGTATTAAGTTTCAAGAGAAGTAATAAATAAATCTATCCTATAGATGATTTTTTTTCTTCATGCATAACATACTTCGACAAGTTTCTTTAGTTGTTACCTTTGCTCAAGTCACAGTCTAGAAAAGGTCAAATGGTATTAAACAAAATAGAGAAGTTTGAATTTCAGGGGGATTTTAATTTTCCCATCTCTCTCATTTCCTCCTTCCATTCCACACAGCCACACATCTTGAATTGATATTAAAAAAGAGTTAACACATTAAGGCTTTTCTCTGAACACTCCTCCCCCCCAAAAAAGCCAAACTACAAATACCTGTGCATCAGCCAAAGATCCCATTGCAAAGCCTTGCAGAGTCTTTTTTCATTTCTCATTGGCAATGTCAAAGTGAGTGTGAGAATGGCAAAGAGAGTACTTTTCTCAAATGCCCTTGTACTTCTCCTTCTGGAAAACTAGTGCATGCTTTCTTTTGGCTTGTGCCCTGGGGCTCCTACCGACATTTCTTCCCTCACTCCTAGTGCAAGCTCTTCTTTGCTCTGGCACTTGAAGGTAGAGTTGGAGGCATCCTGTAAATGCCCATTTCTGAATCTGATAACTTAGTTATCCAAGTGATATCGCTCTGTATATACCACACACCTAGCTTGTGTCAATGATCCATTTCTACCGCTACCTTCAGAATACAAAGATTTCATCCTAATGCCAGTAGTCCTTAGAACTGGATTTTGTTTGGCTTTACTCATCTTAGCACCAAGTCAGTTTCACCCAGTGATGAACAAAAACAAAACCATTTTTCACAGTAGTTTCTATGTAGCTGCTCAAAGTATTATAAGACAGTAATTTGAGAACTTCCATTACAAAGAATGATTGGACTGAAAAATATATGGAGATCTTGTTACCACATTTGTATTTCTGAGTTGTTTAAAATGAGAACAAATTATATCTAGTTATTAACAATGTGCGCTAAGAGCTTGTATTAGACAACTCATCATGAGGTAATCAGTACTGTTATGAATACTGCATCTACTGTTTTCTGTAACAGCAAGGTGAAAATTAAATGCTTACACATTATACACACAGACACAGCCATGTGACCGCATAGCACTGGGAAGATTACCTACTGCTTCCCATTTATTCAGTTCAGGGTCGTATTTCTCAATGCTCTGCAGGTATGTTCCTTTTGAATAGGAATATCCTCCTGTTACATAGATGCATCCGTTCATAACCACCGTGCCACACTCCATCCTTCTCTCCATCATGTGAGCCATCTGCTTCCACTCGTTTTGCTCTGGGTCATAGCAGTCTGTGATCGTGGTCTGTCCACCCACAAAATAGATCTTGTTTTGTAATGTAATTGAACACAATCCGTATTCTTCAGAAAGAAAGGAATACAGTACAACTCAGCATGATAACATTAACTTAAGCTGCAAGTACATGACAAACACTGGGCAGCACTGAGGGCAGCTGAGTGTCCTCATTGAGCTTAGGAGACACCTCAGGATTTTCTGCTACACTACAGCACCAGTACTCAGTGAAAATTGCTTTAAAAACTTACTGTTACCAGATGTAGAACATAGAGGAAACCCTTTTAAAATTAATATAAATTATTTTTGCCAAATGTCAATGAATAGTTAGATTTTACAGAAAGTTATATTATTTAATAGAATGTGGACATTCCTTAATTCAGTATTTATATAGTGATTTCTGTAGAATAGATGCTTGAAGAAGGTCTTCCCTTCCACTTTCAGAGTCTGGAAACAGCCCTTACTGCCCTACAGGCATTTCTTTTTTTAATTAGGAATATGCCAAAAACCCCTAACTGGGCTTAAGGACTCCCAGATACAAGTAATCAAATCAAGCTCTATGTTTGTCAGAGAAATTATTTACCTGGATGTGGACTTGTGGTGACTATACTCCACTCATTGCTACCTGAATGGTATCTCTGGATTTTATCATAGGTGCAGCTTCCCCTGTAGCCATAGTGACCTCCAGCGACGTAGATGACTTCATGCAGGACACAGGCAGTGGCATTTCCAACACCTGTACACAGTGTGAAAGTCAAACATGCGTTCAGACTGCGTGTAATGGTCTCTTTCATCCATAATTCCATTTCAAATGATTTGTTAATATTTTAGAGTGAAATTATGCTTGCAAGTATTTAACTGAATGTGAATAAAATAGATCTATCAAGATATCAGCATAACTCAAGAACGACTAAATAAAACTGCAATAACCAATACATATTGCACATAATACAGCCACACAATAGTTCATGGGATTTTTAGGCAGTAATTAAAATCACATTGTCTCACTGGTTTTGGAATAGGGAATTAGTTTCACTATTTCACTAAGTTAAAGAGATGGTAAAAAAATCACTTAGATGACAAGAGCAAAGACAATGGGAGTTGAGATTGTTCTCGGGATATCTTTCTGATACTTTTAGTCATTCTTATGGTATTACTAATTAAGCTATTGTATAACCAAGGACACAAACAGAATGGAGCCATGTTAACACTGTCTTTAGGACAACAAAATGAAATAAAGCAAAGTGGGGTCTGAGCACCTAAGTAGTTTCACACTTACGAAAACTGGGCAAAACAACTGCATAGAATATGTAACTCACAGTATTAGCGTGGCATTTCTAATTTTGAAGGAAATAAAAAGAAAATAGTAGCAATGTCTGAGGAACAGAGACAAACAATGGAGAAAGATGTAAAAGTCTGCTTTTTTTCTTTTACATATATGTCCAAAAATCTTCTTGTACATAGAAAAATACTATGTTGTATCAACTTACAGTATATTTTTATAATTAATGGTAAATATTTGCATTCATTTATAAAAATGTATGATAAAATGTATAATTGTGGTGTTGCTCTTACTCTTACAAAATAATCACAGAAAAGTCTGAGTTGGAAGGGACCCAGAAAGATCATCAAGTCCAACTCTTAAGTGAATGGCACATACAGGGATCAAACCTGTGACCTGGGCATTATTTAGCACCCTGCTCTGACCAACTGAGCTCATCTCAGAGTCAATATCCTTTGGCTAGGCTGTGATTCGTACATTTTAGTAGATCACTACTTTGGCTACTAGGAACAGGTATTAGTGCTTTTCATTATCCTCACACTAAAGATTAAACAAAGGATCCTGAACAGATGATACACAGAAATAGGAGGGAACTCCATGCAAGAAGTTTTAAATTATGATACCTTTATAAATTACTTCACGGAAAATCTTATATAAAAATAACAGAGTCCCTTTATTGGAGCTTGCTCTTTGATCATCTACTGAATGGACTCTAATAGTGAGTAGTTTTCTGATTTCTCTCTTATTTGAACAGAAATTTTACCCTTGAAAGAAGGCAAAATTAGACTGAGAAAACCACTTATTTTTCTACCCACTGTTCTATGGCACAGCCCAGCATAGCATTTGGATGTTTGCAGTCATTTGGCTAATGAAGACCTGAACCAAAGCCCACTAACAGGAGATTCCCATGGACTTCTCTAGAACTTGGATCAAACCCTAAATGTTTCCATGGCACTTAAAAATGGCAAATACAAAAGAATCGACATTGGAGGCAGACACCATACAAAAGTTTACCTACCTTTGATCATGTTTGCAATGGGAAGCCATTTCTGTATTAAAGGATCGTAGAACTCAGCTTCTTGGACTGGAGCTCCCTTTCGGTACCCTCCCAATGCATAAATGCAGCCACTCAAGGAAACTGCGCAGTGGTAATACCTTGCGTCAAGCATGGGGCAGCCTTCCGTCCACTCATCTCTCTCACTGTTATATATCCACACAGTGTCAAGAGCTTCAATACTTTCTGTTCTGTAACCTCCTGTCACATATATGTCTGGTCCCAAGCTAGTGACCCCATAGCTCTCTCTGGTGTGATCTGGCATCTCTGTTCCCTGGACCCATGCGTTGGTTAAAGGATCCCAAACATGCACTTCTGATAAGGGATGCCAATAATATCCTCCAATCACATACATGGCTGCTGTGGATCTTCTGGAAAGACCTTTGGGATTGAGGTTCAGGGCATTGTATACGAGTGACCTTATCTTACTGTCATTGAGTCGGCATTTTTTTTGCAGGCTTAAAGCTGACCTCAAATACACATTATCTAAATCTACTTTGATGCAGCTCAGCACTTCACAGATGTCTTCAATTCTTCCTTCCACATTGTGTGCAACCCACTTAATGACAGCTTCAATGGCTGCCTCTTCTTTCTGAACATTGAGATTCTCTCTGGAAAGAATATAAGAGAGCTTCTCCTTGCCAATGTCCAGAAACTCTTCCTGCTTCCACACTTCTTCAAACTGCCATAACAATATCCTTCTGGACTCTTTCTCTAGCTCCGAGCAGTCATGGTATTCAGCAAAGGAGTGCATCCCAATGCAGTTGTCAGTATCTAAGTGCCTTACCAGAAACTGCTCACAGGCTTTCTTTACTGACACGAACTGGAGCAGGTCTGCAGCCTGGAGTAGGCTTTGGACATTTCTCTTTGTTATATGGATCTGTGATGTGTATGCGTAATTCACGAGAGCTTCCAGTACTGCATGGCTGAGTCCGGGAAGGCTGATCTGGTTTTTGGATTTCTCTTTCATATCGGCTGTGAACATGGCTTTAAAATAACTGCTGCAGGCTGCCAGGGCAGCTCTGTGGCAGTGGAAGATGACCCCCGAAGCGCACTGCAGGGTGATGTCGGTGAACAGCCCGTCCAGGTAAAACGCCCGGAAAGCCTCCAGGAAGCCGGCGGGGTGCGCGGAGTCCTTGTAGAGGTACGCGTACTCCTCCTGCGNCCCCCCGCTCGCCTCGGGAGGGTCCGGCCCGAACCGCTGCCGCCGCCGCCCAGGCGCTCCCCACCCCGGGGCACGGGTTAGGGCTGTCTGCGTTGGTGACAGAAGGCCGGCCGTATTAGGGACAGGAGCAGATGCCTGGGGAGCGTCACCAGCTCGGTGTCACTCAGCCACACAACAAAGCGAGGGGCCTCGGCTGCCGCTGTCAGCGACCTGAAGCCGCCTCTCGCAGGGGCGCCCCGCGCTCCCAGGGCGCTTGGAGGAGCGATACTGGGAAGCGCAGCAAGCTCCAAGGGCTCCCGCGTTACCGGCGAGCAGGAATGGAAAGGGAGCACCCAGACCTCTCCCCAAACTCCTGAACCTGGCAGGATGGAAAGGACAGTCACGAATGATGCCCACAAACACATTCCAACTATAAGTAAATTTTTCAGGAAGAAGGCTATATTGGCTTTTAAAACTTCTGAAAATGTGATTCACAATTTAAGAAGTAATTTTCTTCTCTGCTAAGAACACCTTTTATTTGAAACACAGCATCCTCTGGGTTCAAGCAGCTGTGGGCTCTCCTTTATCTGCAGCAGGGTTTGCATCCTTTGGATCCAGCAGCCAGGCTCTCCCTGCTCTGCCAAAGCTTTCCTAGATTGAAAGAACTGCCAGTAATTTCTCCTACCAAAAGGAGGTGAATATTATAATTAGCTAAGTGCCAGCAATACCCAAAAGGAGAAATTTTGAGAGTTCCCACTCAACACAGATGAAAAAGCATCATATTTTTCTTTTAATTACTGGTGGTACTTCCACCACAATGCCCAGCAGAAGTATGAACTAAGGAAATCCAAACAGGAAAGTGTATATGGTCAAACCCCTCTGCCATCCTTCCTGCCATGCTAACCCTGCAACAGGATTCAAACTGGCCCTTGGCCTTTACACAGTAACATGAGACAAAAATAAAGTGATCCAAACTAACAAAAAAACCCCCACAAAACCAAAAGATTTCCCACACCTTCACACATCTTTGCCTTCCTTTTATTCAACCCCTCTTGATGCATTGTTAGCCCAGAGAACTGGAGTTTTGTAGTGTAACCCAGGAATTACAGCAGCCCTGCTGTCTGATATGGGCCTGTCCCTCACCTATATTACTCAATTTCTTTCTCTAGAAAACTCCTTTGTACAGCCCTAGGTCTTGATACATCCCCATGCCAACAGCTTTGTTTTGGTTGCATTTTCCATTTCATCAGCTTCCTATGGACAAGCAGGAACTTCTTCCAAGTCTTGGGTATCCTACTAGCACACAATACTAAGTACTCTTATAGTAGTGGTGTACGATGGCATACCTGTTACCATACAGAAAGTTTGCCATACATATATGACTTTTGTTATGCATTTTTTTTCATACCATTTTTACCTAAGTCATCTCTCTCCCAGAGAGCAAGTCAGGAGGTCAGCAACATTTAGTACTGAACATGCATGCCCTTCAAGGAGCTTCTCCCTTTCTTTTGGCTGGGTTACCAGCTTAAACCAGCTTCACTCTTTGAAGATAATTATCTCCCCTCCATTGCAACCAAACATGGAAAAATTTGGTAATTGTGCCGCTTCAGAAAAGCCCTCTCTTTTCTAAGTGGGGAAAAAAAACCCAAACAAGATCTGATTAATAGCTTAATGGTCTGCCTACTGGAATTGAAAAATTTCTTCTGTCTCCAACATGCACTTTATCTAGCAAATATCATCAGCTCTACCCTCTACTTGAAGTGATTAGAACATAATTGCTAATATTTCAGGTAGTCTACTTTGCTTAATCTACTCTCAACTCCTGCTTCAGCACTTTCATCAAAACCACAGAAAGAACCCCTTTTTTGAGCATGAAGAACAATTTCTCACCCAATTTCTCACTCTCACAGCAAGTTACAAGATAGGTCCCTTAAGGCTAAAAAAAAATTAGTGTAAATGGAAGAAAAAGCTGAGTAATCATTGATATACTACTTTTTGTTTAAGTAAGCAGTAACTGATACCTGTGGACAAACTGAAGGCAAGTTATTCCATAACTAAATTCTGAAAAACACAGACCAGCACAGAATCTGGAACATTCAGCAGTACATTTATAATTAAGGAAACACACAATTGTCCTAGTTTTGGCTGGGATAGAGTTAATTTCCTTCTTAGTAGCTGGTTCAGTGCTGTGTTTAGGATTTGCTATGGGAATCATGTTGACAACACACTGATGTTTTGGTTGTTGCTAAGTGGTGCTTACCCATAGTCAAGGACTTTTCAGTTTCCCATGCTCCACCAGTGAGAAGCTGCACAAGGAGCTGGGGGGAGCATGGCCAGGACAGCTGACCCAGACTGGCCAAAGGGATTTTCCATAGTGTGGGAGGTCACACTCAGTACAGAAACTGGGGAGAGTTGGCTGGGAGGGGCCGATCACTGCTCAGGGATGGGCTGGGCATTGATCAGCAGGTGGTGAGCAATGTACTGTATATCACTTGTTTCTCCTGGACTTCATTCCTTTCTCTCTCCTTTTCAATACAATTATCATAATAATTTAGGACTACTATATTTTATTTTATTTTGTTTCAATTATTAAACTGTTCTCCTCTCAACCCACGAGGTTAAGTTTTCTTTCCCCAATTCTCCTTCCCACTGAGCAGGGTGGATAGAGTGCACAAGCAGCTGGGGTTAAACAGTGGCAACAACTTAAACCCCAAAGTAACATATGAAATTGCCCTATGCAACAGCCATTACCATTCTTTTGTATGACCTGTAAACCAGACAACTTAAACCTGCCACAATCTGAGACCCACCAGTCCTTAGATGTCTTTGTGCCCTTGCACAAGATCCCAAATACGAACATCTCAGACACCTATCAAATATCCATCACTAAAGCAAGGCTCCTGAGAACTCTATTACTTTGGACATCTTAGGCAACAGACTGCTAAAAGCAACCTTCTGAAATACAGTAAAATAGGTGAGGCAAGGAAGGAAGTACACAAAGGAAATTTATATAAATTATCAGCCTGAAAACAGGTAAGAGCACTCAAAAATCGTCAACTAAGGAAAAAGAAAGTAGTGACATCATTAAATGTCTGTAAGAAAATGAGAACAATGTTGCACAGAAAAAGGAAGACAGATACAGCAACTGCAGGCTGCTGAGCTACACCTCAGACATCTACAGCTGAGGTGCTGTGAAAGTTGGACTGATCTCTCAGTTACTAAAGCACTTAAGCTAAAAGTGACCTCAGTTTAATAGCAGACTACATCATCATTTTGAACCTTTTCTGGGATATAAGAACAAAAACATTTGGCATGAAAACACATTATTTAACTTTAATGAGACTTATTTTTAATACCTTTCTATGCACAGTCCAACACTTGGGGCTTATCTTACTGTCAGTGGTAAAGAGAAAGACAGCATGTTCATAAACTTTAAAACTACTTTAAAACTACTTAGACAGAACAATTCTGTTTAAAAGTTAAAATGGACATAGATGTTTCCTTCCAGCCTGTAAGAGATCACACTATAGATATAAATGAGAATGAATAGGTAAAATGTGTAAAATGTATACATATATATGGTAAAATGTGTAAACATGTATATATATATGTACCATTCTGTGGGCCTGTGCACTGCAGCAGAAACCAAGGAGGAAAAAGGCATTTGGCTGACTGAGAGCTGTCAGCATGGAAGATCAAACCAGTGTCAGCTCTGTACAGAGTGGCAGCAGCACATTGTCAGGGCAGTAGTCAGAATGGGAGAGAGACTTTTCTTTAAATAGAAGAGCAAAATCCTTACAGCTTTCCAGAAGAAAAAGGGTCTGACAGGCCAAAGGCTGATGCCTACACTACTCTCTACTCTCTCCAGGCCCTTACAACAACAGGTGCCTAAAGACACACAGGCCAGCAGAATACATGACACAAACTAGTTGTTTTGCATTTGTCAGTGACAGCAACTTTTATTGTCTTTACAATACAAGATAATACAAAGTGTTCAAAAGTAATTTTGTTTGGTAAAATATTTAGCAGATTGAAAATATAAACGCATCTTTGGATTAAACAAGATTACAAGCAAATAATTTGCCATCAGATCAAAGAAATATAAAAGCCAACAGCTCCAGAACCACGCTCCTGGCACCTAATGTTTTCCAAGTAAAGAATTTCATTCTTTTGAGCAGTAATCCTACTCCTTCCCCTAAGTGTGTGGGACTGCAAAGGTCAGTTATATAGTTGGTAAAGGGTTGGAGGGGAGGGACTAGACTAAAAATAATGACAAGTCCTGTCCCAACCCCCCTTCTCCACTTATGTTGGAATCTGTACTATGTTACAAGGCCTTTTTTACTTCACTTTCCCATTATTACCAGAATTGAACATAAACAGTTTTATGTTGTGTTTAAAAAAATATGCTTTCAGATAACAGCCCAATTTTACAATTTGGAGCTTATATGCATGCAGTTTTTCTATCCCAGGAAGTTAAAATGTAACTGCATCAGTTTTCTTTTATCATTTGAATCATTCCTTTATAAGTAGTTTCAGGTAAGACATAATGTCAATCGCAGATGACCAAACCAGAACAGAACACTGTACAGGACTGAGACTTTGAGCCAGTTGAGAAATCTTTTTCTCCAAGGTATACCCCTGCCTGGGCATAGCAATGTCATTCTTCTTCAAAAACATTACTGGACATAAATCATTCCCACCATCACCTATATATACAATTTGTGTATAACTTACTCCTCGCTCCAACTGTTTATCTAGAAATTCTTTTAAAACTTCCCTTTTGCAAAGGTTTTTAGGGCACTTTGCACAATGGTGAGCATGGAAGTGTTGTACAGTAAGATAGCCAGTACTGCTGAATGCTGCAGGGTTTGTAAACACCTCATCAAACACTTTATGGAAGTCAGCAGCTTTCAAAATCCAGTCAATAAATACTGTATTAGAATCTGAAACAATTATACAATCAAACAACTCTTTGTTCTCGCCAATAAATCCCAGAAGATCTATCATTCCCGCAGTGAAAGGAATTGTTGTCATAGTTCTTTTCATCTCATCTTCTTTAACACCATTGTCTCCCAAGTAGACAAAGACTCTGCCCATATATTCTGTCCACTGTCCTGGTTGGTAAGAGTTTCTTAATCCATTAGGAAGTTTTCTCTCAGGAGCACATCTCACAATCCAGGTGTCACTATTTTCATCTATGATTGTATGGTCAAAATCAAAAACCAACAGAAATTTCATAGCTGTGAGAAAATAGTTTCCAAAACAAACAAAAAAGAAAATTATTTATATAAACACGAGTACTATATTCCTACCCTGAACTTGTGCTCAGAAGAGAAAAATTCTGGAAGAAAATATCTGAACAAAATAAACTATTTATAACCACTACCGTGATGGGAAGTTATGCTGCAGCTAAAAATGCAGTCTGTAAAGGCCAAAGTTCAGTGTCCAACTTCTGTTTAAAATAGTTACTGTGACAGTATATAAACTCATGATGCAGTTACTAATACTTGCTAGCACAGCACCAATCTTCCTGTACTCACGCACCATCAGTTTGAGCAGATACTAATTTCTCCATCAGCATTTGCCAACGCAACCAAACTGGGATTCTCCTGGCAAAACGCCTCAAGAGGTATTTCAAAAGGAAACGTCCACCGAACAGATGGAGCCTGTGCCTCCAAGGAGGCCGCACTAAATCAAAGCAGCCAACGAAACGAAATGCAGCCATTTGTGAAGCTAAATCTGCCGACCGCTGACGGGCCGGTCAGCCCTGCCCCGGGCCCCACAGCCAGTGCCGCAGCCAGCGGAGCAGCCACGCCGGCGGGGCCGTACCCGCGGGGCAGCCCCCGAACCCGTGAGGGGACCCGGGGCCACCCCCGCGCGCNGCGGGAGGGCAGTGCCGAGCCCGCGGCCGCACGGCTCCGGGAGGCCCTTCGGGTGCCAGCGTGACTCCTCCCCATCTGCAGACGGCAAGAGGGGCTGTTTCTCCCTAAGAGCTGAGTGGAGAGAACTGACCTGAACGCAGCGCAGGTCCAGTAACCTCCAAGGGCAGCAGCTGGGGAAGAACGAGGGGCTTGGCAGTTTCCTGCCTGCAGGGCGCCGCCGCATCAGTGCGCCTTTATTTCTGGTAAGGCTGTCTTCACCTAGGACAGAGGGAGAGGATCAGGTCTGGTCCCTGTCGGGAGACTGGTCAGCAACGGCATCTGGAAAACAGACTTTGACACCGGAGTCACTCTAAGAGAAAGCCTCCTTACCTTTCAGACACGGCGTGTCCGTCTGCTGCAAATCACACAAACAGACAATTTCTACAGGATGCCACTCTGTACAGAGTGCCATTCCCTTCAAAAATGGTGGTGACACTTGAAAGAGCTTTTCACAAAACCTACACATCACCTAGAAAAGCTGTATTTATGCCTGCACACGTGTATGTAAGCCTGATGCAACAAAGAAATGCTAGTCTTGCCAACACATCAAGAAACTGTTCTAAAACAGATTGATTTCAGTAAATATGATGGGTATGCAGGACAAGGGTAGTAAGGCACAGTCTGTGCCCAAATTGCTGCCTCATCCAGCCAGTGGAATGGGTTTACCGATATTCTCCCTTTCATTTTGGGAATGGTTCCTGCTCCCTGCTGTTCTAAGAATCATGTCCAAGTCCTGCCTGGGAAGTGTGTTACTACAAGCCAAAGCCACACATACACACAAACAGGCAAGGGGACATACAAACTGTCCAGTCAGTCAGTGCCACCGTCCAAGGACATCCACTGGTCACAGGTAGACTACAGATACAGATACCCTGTCTTAGCTCTGGGGTTTGGGGATGGGGGACTAACTAATCCTGAGGATAACTTAGTATTGTTACCATGAGAGAATTCAAATCCTGATATACATTTGATTATTGGATTTTCTGATATCAAGTAACCTTTTATTTTTTCATCCCTCTGCACAGCACATCATTTGAAAGAAAATAATGTTCTAGATGAGTATTTCCTTCCAAATGAAGCAGATCTTCGTCAGGTAATTGTATTCCCAAAAGCAGAATGGGAAAGGATTCAGGCCAGCACTAGAGAAGCAGCACATATTGATGAGAAGAAAGAACAGGAAGAAGTGCACTTGGACTCCAAAGCTGCTGGAAAAGACCCACCCAATGCCACTCTGGTAAGTACAAGATACATTTGTAAACAAGGGTAGTCACTTTTGTATATACAAAACCACTCATAGTAACATTTCTAGCTGTACTCCCTTTGTTTAATGTTTGCTTTTGAATATGTATTTTAACTAAATGCCATTTAAATGCATTTAATATCTAACATAAACATTTATATTCTTTTACTTAAAGCTAAAATGCAAAATAAAAAACCAATCCAAAATTTAAATGTGATTTCTAATTTTGTCTGCACTGTAGAGCCTGATACAACAGAAACTTCAAGCCAAAAAATTACGTGAAGAAAAGGAAGAGGAAGAAAGAAAGTTAATTGATTTAGAAGAAGCACAGTTTCAAGCAGCAAAACGGAAGGAGGTTATCGATCGTGTAAAAACCTACCTATCTTATCAGGACGACAGAATGAGACAGTTCCATGTTTGTTGACAACTTATATTTTTTAAATTTAAATTGTACTGAATGTCTTTAAAGACTTCTGAACATGAAAATGACTTTAAATGTTCCCTTGCAGAGTGCACTTCTACTTACTAGGGTCCTAAAAGAAAGAGATGCTCAAGTTGAATTTCAAAAGTCAAGATTAGCTGACAGCAAAAAGAAGGATTATGAAGAAGAGCAACGTCAATTTAAAGAATACGTTCTCAGCGAGCAAGAAAAAGTACATCAGCATTATATGAATCAACAGGCACTGCGCAAAGATCGGCTAGAACAGTAAGTAATAATTAAAAAACAACCCTACTTCATTATTTACTTAAACTCTTCTCAAAATACATTCTATGAGGTTTTTACAGAAACTTACTAATAATTTGATTCACAAATGCCACTCTTTTAAAGGAAGATCACAGGTGATCTTGCCCAAAATGGAAAAGCTACATGCCTTTTTAGTTGCCAACAATCTGCATGCAAAATCGCCTCTGGTAAGCATCAGCAGGTTTTAGTCAAATCACTATCCAAATGTTGTTAATGAATTTTAGGTGTATTTTACTCAGTTTTTGTTCCAGACAAGGAAAAGGTTAAATTAGATTTTCCATTTACCCATAACAAGCTTCCAGACTGCACAACAAGAGAAGGCATTACTGTCACTTTGATTCCTTCTCTCAGCTCTTCTGTAAATCTTACGGAGGGGTCCCCAGTGGTATTTATAGGACTGGCCCTGGTGGTCTGATAGAGGAATCAAATTTCCCAAGGCAGAGGAAGGGTTCACAGTCTGGTCTTACATATTCCAGGCACAACATATGAATCCTTGCAGAACTTAGTATAGAACACTACCAGCTTAAGCTGCTGCCTGCATGCCCAGAAGAAACACAGGTATGGTGGGTCATACCGGGGAAATCTTGTTCTCCAAGGATGCTGCAGATATAGGCCAGAGCGTTACCAATGCAGTGGTGCTAATGAGTCATCCAGCTAAAACTTGTCACCACGAGACTGCAAACTGTGAGCATACCATGTAGCTCATTTCTACCAGGGCTACCATTACAAACAGTCATGCTGTTATTCACCTCTGATATTCTACCTACCTTCAATTCAAAGTATCACATTCCTCACTGCAAGGTACCTATGGTTATGCAGTTCATTACTTCATGCAGTTCCTAGACCATTTATTCACCTTTTTCCAATTCAGAATAAAAGAGCGTGAGCATCAGGCAGATCTGGCCAAACAAGAAAACAAAAGAGAAGAAGAAGAAATACAGAGATCGATCCAACTGTACCAACAGGAAATTCAGAGAGAGGAAGAAAAGAAACACGAGTTAAAAGTTGAACGCAGGAGGCTGTATCATGTAAGTAGCAGGAAAGCAGACAGTTCAAAATGCTAGTTTCATCTCAGCTGTGATGGCTGGACTCAGCCCACAAATAAAGGGGTCTACTGGCAACAGGGGATTTGCTGACAGCTTTAGTAGCCACCAGGGGGTTTGCTGACAGCTTTAGTAGCATGGGATCAAATGCCTACCCTGTCAGTTGCAGGCCATGTCTTTCCTCTGTGCTTTTGAGAAAGACCTCTTGGAGGCCCCTCCTGTTGTCTGAAGGGATGTTGGCACTTGATGCTTTGACTGGTTTATGCTTAAAGATTTGGCTGTAGACATCATGGAATACCTCCTTGACTTGAGAACTGGATTTAAGTTTCACATTCCTGCTGTTTTAAGCCCATTTTTCTTTGTTAGAAGGAGGGAATAGACAGAGACTGAATGTATCTTTTAAACTTCACTTTATATTTATGATTGGAGAGGTTTAGGAATTTAGTCAAGACCTGCTGCCATCTCATTTCATCTTTAAAGGCATGCTACTAAGTACAAACTAGAAGTGCCTCAGAACGGTTCTGGCCAGCATGCAAGAGACAGTTATTTTTTTACAAAGAAGTATAGAAAACTCCTCTTCAGCTGTGTTTTGGATTAAGCTCTTAGACTGGGATAGTTTTGGGTGAGGTGGGGCCAGGAGCAGAATGATCTGTGTGTGTGGGTAGTGGTTGGACAGTCCCCTGCCACTCACTGTCCCCGTTGCCCACATGTGTCAGTGGGAGCATGGAATAATGTTCTCTGCATTGCACAGCAATTTTTTTGTGCAATGGACCAGAGAAGCAGCTGTTTGATGCTCAGTTCCTTTTCCCCATCCTCACATCTACTATCTCCTCTTGATGCATGTTTGAATAGGGAGGCAGAAGTAAGTGGAAGTATCCCTTTCCTGTCTTCTCTCTCCTTTCCTGAGAATCCCTTTCCTCTCTTCTGTTTTTGAAAGAAACTTGAAGAGGGGAATAGGGAGTGATTCCTGTAAGCTGCTACCCCAGGTCCAGATATTCTACATGTCATCTGTTACATCAGGACCATTTTGCCCATACAGGAATATGTAAATGACCAGAAAATAATCAAAGCAATAGAAGAACAAAAACGAATGGAAGAAGATGATCAGATCAAAGCTCATTTTAAAGCAAAGGAAATTATTGCCAATATGAGAAAAAAGAAAGAAGCTGAAATGCGTAGGTAGGTACAATGCTAGGGTACAAATTGTAAATAATCTAAAAATTATACTGTAGTTGTTCTCAGATCATTCAGACTAATGATATAACACAATCAACAGTTATTCTAAAAAGTTATTCTAAATTCTACTGATAGGGAGAGCAGGGAACTCAGGAGAAAAAGGAAATTTTTTCACAGGTTCCTTAGTAAGAGTGTGAGGGAGCAATCTCTCCACCATTCAAAGTAGAGAGGCTTATGAAAGTGCAAAGCTTTGCACGAGTGTATTGGGAAGAGTGATTTTCCATATGGCCTGCCAAACCTCCAACTCCTCCACAATTAAAGACAATTAAGATCCTTGATGAAAATATTTTTGAGTATAAGCTATATTTCTCCATAGTCAGATCAAGAAAAATTATTTGACTTCTTAACAAGGCACATACATTAATTAACTACATCGTGTTCTTATTAAGGGGAGATATTTTATCAATTTAACATTGAGGGTACAACATGATGATACCACTGAGTCAATCTAAGAGTTTTCTTCCCTTCCTGCTTCTGGCCAATACTTCCAGCATTCCTCTCCTGATGGCAAGTGCTAGGTGGAATCCTTACTGAGTGATCCAGCTCATTGTTGCAACAGAAACTAGTGATAAAAGAATACAGGGAACATTTATTTGCTAAATCAGATTATATAAAAATAAACAAAAGAGGAAGAACAGAAGGAGATCATGAGTTGGGTGGGTGGGCCAGCCTATGTGGCAAGAGGAGAGAACTCTAGAAGCAGGATTGCTGAGTTTGGAAGCTTCAGGCAGACCCAGGTGTGTTGCCCTGGTATGTTATGGAAGCTCATGTTCTTCTGCAGACTAGCACAGGAACGACAGGACAAAATGATTAGTCGATTAGCTGAACACATGGGTGAGGGATTAAAGATGGAAGGTGTTCGACTGGCTAGAGATGTTGCAAGAATAGAAGCTGAAGAAGAAAAAAAACGCAAAGAGAAAGAAGCAAAACAAAAGGCTGCTCTTGAATCTATTGCTGAACACAGAGCCACTGTGGTAAGAAACTTGGGCTGATCTTACTTCTGCTTACTCCAGCCAAGGAGCCTGGCCCAGATCACAGTTAGTGACTCTGGTGCCATGCATCAGCAGGCTTCAGCAAGTCTGCTGACACCTTTCCTGGAGCCCCCTCTCCCTTTCCCCCTTCTGTGCTGGGCACACAACTGCCAGGGCTGCTGAAAACCCTGGCCTTGGACACTGGCCAGCCACAGTGACCGTGCTTATCGGAGCGCTGATACAGGGCTGCTTCTGCAGAGGGATACAACTTCCAGCTTAGCAGGCCAGCTCCTTGGTTAACTTTTTTGTGTGTTTTGTAAACTACAGATGAAGATGAAGGAGGAAAAGGAGAGACAGGAAAAAGAAGAGGCTGAAAAAGAACGTGATGTGTTAATGGAAAATGCCCGCATCTACCTGGAAATGGAAAACACCAAAAAACATGGACGACATGAGGCAAACAGAGAAGTACAGAAAATTCAGATCCAGCAAATGGTAACTAGAAAAGCTGTACCCTGTCAATCCCTTCAGAAAGAGGCATGCATCTAAACCAATAGCACTAGCTCCTGCTGAGAGAAAGAGAGGAAGTTTGTTGTTTTGTTTGGATTTTTTGTGTTTGTTGGGTTGTTTTTAATCGTGTGTGCTTGGCATATGCTGGTGTTGGGGACCAGCCTCCTCAGAGTGTTGGTGCAAGTCAAGGCTGGTTTGCAAGGATAAATCACATCCTGTTCTGTGCCATTATATTCTACTGCTACTCTCCTGTATCTTCTGGGCAGGTCACCAAAGAGCAGCAGCTAATGCTGATGTTCACTCAGCTATTTAATGTACCCTTTCTGGGGGGATATGGCAGGGGAGAGAGATGTGGGGAGGGATGGTAAGTGCCAAGTATCAACTAAGAATGCTGCAGACCTTCTGTAAGCTTTTACCCTCTCTCAGCTTTAGAGGATGGTGATGTTGAGAACAAAATAGTAAGCTTTATTATTCCCTTTTCTTCATCAGGCTGAAAAGCAGGCAAGAAAACAGCAGGAAAAGCAAGCACAATTGGACTATGATGCTCAGAGAGAGGCTATTGCACTTTCTAAAGAGCATGAATTTCAGAAATATGCAAAGCAAGTAATTGAAACAGAGTCCAAGACTACACATCATCTTTATCCTCTTCTCAAAGCATGTGAAGGTGAAAGAGGACTTGGACGTGGGCCATTTTTCTGAGAAAAGAAGAAATAAATACTAGTCTCCAAACATATAATTCCATGTTGGGACCCAGTTACCTTGTTGTAGCTGTAATGCTGCTCAAGAAGCAAAACCATGAATTAACATTTAAACTATCCACCAAGGAAAGGCAGAAGCCGTTTTCAAGTTAAAAAAATATGCTTTTGAACCCTACAGGCAGAGTTACACTGTAAATGATTTATATCAAATCTATACCATGAATCTGGAGTCCATTTGAAAAAATAAAAGATTGCCATATAAGTGGTCATATTCTCAAAAATCCCCAGCTTGTGTTTCATGAATGTTAGTTTATTAAACTTGAGACAGGAATTCATGTTATATAATTGACTGTCACTGTAACCTGTTCCAGCCAAAAGCTCACTATTTCTGTTATATTTTTAATATCCGTTGTTCTAAAAATTCACTGTCCCAGGTTTTTCAGGTCTACAATATGAATTCCCAGGGCAAAATTTCACATTTTTCACTAGTCTACTTGGAGTTAATTATTCCCCATAACCAAAAAGACCAAACCAAAACAACTACAGGGGAAGAAAAAAAAGAGAACATATGTGAAAGTTAGAATAGTTATGGTGTGCAGTTTTGCTAGCATTTTGCAACTATGTCTGAAAAACAAATGTCATGCTATAAATCAGTTTTATTACACTAAAATATTAATGTGATTTGATCACAGCCCTTAAAAGGTCACCAAAGAGGCAAATAGGTCCTGATATAGCTGTAAATAGGGCCTACAAAATCAGTACATCAATAGATCACGACATGGTTGGGCTGTTCTTTCAAAAAGACTAACAGCAATTCAGTCTGTGGTAAATAGCTGTGATCTAAAATTGTATCTCAGATTCCTCAGCAGATTTACTCACCAACACCCAAGCCACAGACACAACTCCCTCCTTAAACTGAGGTTTCTTTGGTGAAATGTTAACATAATTTCCTTGCCTTGGACAGTTAGGGGTTCCTGCAATGACTTCCTCCCCCAGTACCCTGCCCTTTAAAGAGGGCACCTCTAGCCGGGTGTCCACTGGAAACAAAGTCCAAGAAACCTGAAGCTTTGCTTTGTTGCGCTCCACAGCTGCCAATCTCTGCTGGCCAGACTAGAAAATAATACAAGTCGTTAAAAAAAAAGGATGCTTGCCAATATTTTAGTTTTGAAAGTAGGTCTTTGGTGCATCCTCAAGTTCCTTGGCCTAGCTGCCGAAAGCAGCAGGCCTTGGAGAAAGCACAGGACTTCGAGGAAGATGTGACGCTACCCCGGAGGCAAGGTACCTTTAGCAAGCTGAGGGCCAAGCAAAACTGGCTTTACCTCTCCTACACTAAAAATTCTGCGTGTAAGGTGGGTGTTGTCCTTCCCAGGTGCAGCAGTCATCTTCTCGAGTCTCTTCCAGGCAAGGCAAGGGATGAGGCCCGACCTTCTCATCCAGCTCCCAGGGCCGCCAAGGGCTCCGGGCCCCCGCAACAGGCAGGCCTGGAGGGGCGAATGTTCGTGTGAGGCGCGGCAGCGCACAGAGCCAGGCCGAGCTCCACGGCCCCGGCGAACCGGCGGGAGCGGATCTTGGCCGGAGCAGAAGGACACAGGCGGAGGGGCCATTTCAGCCTCTTACCGGGTACAGGCGCGCCGCGGGGAAACGAGTTGCTCACGAACCGGCTGTGGAGGACGGTCTGGTCTCCCGGTGGGGCTGGCTTCCGTCCTCCCCCCGGTGTGTGACAGAGCGGGCGGTGCCCGCCCGCAGCTCCCGGGGGCGGGGCTGGGCGGGGCGCGGTGCCGCTCCTGCACTCGGGACACAGCAGCCGCCGCCCGTTCCGCTGCCATTCCCCGCCCCGCCGCCGGGGCACTCCCGCGGACACTGCTCGCCGCGGCCACAGCCTTTGAGCGGGGCGTCAAAACGAGCCCCGATTTCCCGGGAGAGCCGGACCGTCGGTGAGGATCCCTCCTTCTCTCTCGGCAGACGTTCCGTCTCCGCAGAAGCGGCGAAGAAGGGCCGACGATGGACCGCGATGGGCCGGACGCCGCCCGCCAGGACGCAGAGAGGGAGCGTGGCCGCTACTTGAGCCGCCGGGCCGTGGCCCAGGAGCAGCTGGCGCAGTGAGTCCGGCGGCGGGGCCCCGGCAGTGGGGCGGGGGACGATTTGGGTTAGAAACCTTCCCGTGGCCAGCCCGGCCCGGGCAGGACCCGGCTGCACGGCCCGCGGGAAGGGGCGGCTCTCTGGCGCTAACCCGCGTGCCATGCCCGGGGCTGCGTGGCTCAGTGCTTTTGAACGAGGGTTCCAGAACATCCTCACGTCGTGGTCAGATGGAAAACCTGTCACCTTTCCTCACTCTGGGGTTCCTCCATAACTGTTCTCCAGCTTCAGAAACTTCTCTTGCTGGCAGGGGCTAATGTCCTAATACATCCAACAAGACTGGCTCAATTCTGGCACTGAGAGCACGTGGCTTGTCTCACTATTGCTGCTTCCCCCAGCCTAGAAGCCTTCACACTTCCAGCTAGCATGGGCATCATGGCCTTGTCTTGCACAGTGTTGTGGGTACTGCTTAGAAGATTGCTTGCTGGCAAGGGCCCAGGTTGTACAGGGAGTGGGATAACAATTAAACAGGCTAATCAAATTCAATCTAATATTTGAGTCCATACACTGGTCATGTTTGCTTCTGCTAGTACAGACTTCGCTAGCACCCTCAGACAAACTGAGCTTTAGCCAGAGAATTTGGAGCCAGCTTATAGAAACTGATTCTGGTTTTGATCTCTGATATTTTACTTCAAAGTATCAGGATTTTTTACTGTTCAAGTGCCTGTAGATGTGCATAATCTGTATCTGTTCATTATTACTTCATGCTGTCCCTAGTTCATTTATTCACTTCCCTTTTCTGATTCAGAATAAAGGAGCACAAGGATCAGGCAGATTTGGCCAAGCAAGAAAACAAAAGAGAAGGGGAACAAATACAGCGATCAAACCACTTGTACCATGGAAATTCAGAGAGAAAAAGAAAAAGAACAGGAGAAAAAAGTTGAATGCCAGAGGCTGCATCATGTAAGTAGCAGGAAAGCAGACAGTTCAAAATGCATATTTCACCTTGGCTGTGATGGTTGGAGTCGGCCAACAAATAAAGAGGACTGTGGGCAGCGGGGTCTTTGCTGACAGCTTTAGTAGCATGGGATCAAATGCCTACCCTGTCAGTTGCAGGCCATGTCTTTCCTCTGTGCTTTTGAGAAAGACCTCTTGGAAGTTGCCATGTGGCACCTGAGCTTTGACTGGTCTACAATGGACAAAGTCTGCTAGAGTCAGCAAGGAGATTGTCCTTGACTTGAGAACTGGATTTAGGTTCCATGTACTTGCTCTGTTTTAAGTCCAGTTTTCTTTTTTAGGGAGAGGGAATAGCCTGAGTATGACAATATATCTTTTAAACTTGGTGATGACCTACTTACCACACGTACTGTTTCCCTGCCAATGCCTGCTTGAGCAGGGAAACTGAAGTAGAGGTACTGTGATGATTCATTTGCCATGTGAGGGAGTAAAAGGAGAGAATTCCCACTAAAACCCTACTTGCTTTTTTTCCTTCCATACTCCTCACCCCAAATATCCAAATTTTCCCCCATTTCCCCCAACCTTGTATATGCAACAAAAGCTATACATACTGCCAAGCTATACAAGTGCCATTTCTGAGTCATTACAAAATGCCTTAGGCTTTACATTTTGATGGTTCTACAGACTTAGTGTTTGAGCCCTTCAGAGTCTGCCCCATATGAATGATACACAGGATGGGAACAGTACAGTTGGAGCCACTGGGAAGGTAGAGGAGAGAATATAAACATACTATAAGCCTGGGGCTGCAACCACATACTAATTTTACTTTAGTTGTAGTTTGTGATAAGTAGATCATGAGAATTTTATCTCTGGGTTTCTGTCTTCTATAGCTTCTCCACTGATATAAAGAACTCCTTCTTATAGGCTAGGCCTGAAGTATTTGCTAGAATTTGTTTTTAGTTCATGTTTCCAAAATCTCATTCTATATGAAAATAAAAGTAGTTTTCCATTTAAACAGGAATATGTAGCTGAACAGAAAATATTTAAAGCTGAAGAAAAACAAAAAGAAGACAAAGATAATGATCGGATTAAGGCTTATATTAAAGGAAAAGAAATGATGGCTGATCTGACAAGAGAAAAAGATGCAGAGACTAACAGGTGGGTCCAGGGATAATTTTCAGTGTTAAGATTCAAACCTGCAATTTAATTTTGTGACAAACATTATTCTCAGTTGTTATGTCAGCAAAATCAGAACTTCGATGCAAGCAAGTTTTCTGTAATTAAAACTTGAAGTAGAAAGTGCAGAAAAAATGCCTGCCAGTTCCATTAGTGATTGGTGCTGTTGGGGGTGGAGGGAGGATTGCTGGTGTTAGAAGCAACAGTTACCAGCTGCCTCTGGTAATCTGAGCAGATGTCCTGGTATGTTACAGTAGCTCATGTTCTCCTGCAGGATGATACAGAAGCATAAGGACAAAGCTTTTGAACAATTAACTGCACAGATGAATGAGGCATTTAAGGTTGAAGATGATCATCTTGCTAGAGGAGCTGCAGAGGTAGAAGTTGAGTACCAAATGAAAAACAAGGAGAAAGACATTTTAAAAAAAGCTGCCATTGAATCTATTGAAGAACACAGAGCCTCTGTGGTAAGAAGTGTGGGCTATTCTTGCTCCTCTCTCTGTCATATACTTGTACGTAGGAATAGTGTTTGGAAATGCCATAGTTTCTAGTTCAGTCATCTGGAGAAAGGCACACATGCAGGTTCTCACCAGGTGCTTCTCATTTATCATCTACAGTTTTAGAACTAAATCCTTAAGAAAGGTGGAAGGCAGCATACGTGGTGATCCTCTCCTCAAAAAAAATTAGACTTGGAAGGCTCTGTAATTCTTCATAATTTGTGTAAACTCTGCACTGCTTACTCCAACTGAGGAGTCTGGCCCAGATCACAGTTGGTGACTCTGGTGCCATGCATCAGCAGGCTTCAGCAAGTCTGCTGACACCTTTCCTGGAGCCCCCCCTCCCTTTCCCCCTTCTGTGCTGGGCACACAACTGCCAGGGCTGCTGAAAACCCTGGCCTTGGACACTGGCCAGCCACAGTGACCGTGCTTATCGGAGCGCTGATACAGGGCTGCTTCTGCAGAGGGATACAACTTCCAGCTTAGCAGGCCAGCTCCTTGGTTAACTTTTTTGTGTGTTTTGTAAACTACAGATGAAGATGAAGGAGGAAAAGGAGAGACAGGAAAAAGAAGAGGCTGAGAAGGATCGTAATCAGTGGATGACAGAAAATGGCATCTACCTGGAAATGGAAAAAGCCAAGAAACAGAGACAATGTGATGCAAACAGAGAAGTACAGAAAATTCAGATCCAGCAAATGGTAAAGAGAAGAGCTGTACCCTGTCAGCCCCTTCAGAAAGAAGCACACTTCTAAACCCATAGTACTAGACATCTTGGCTAGAAGAGAGAGAAAGAGGAACATTGCTGTGGGTGTGATGGACTTGTTTTATTTTGTTTGGTTTTTACCTGTATGCACTGCAGCTGCTGATTTTGGAGAGGTGACTGACTGTACCCATGGACCAAAACAAGCTTGTTTGTGGAGTGAGGAGGTTACTGCTGAAAACTTGATAATGCATGATACACATCTTTCAGAGGTTTATGGGCCTCCTCTTAGAGCAGTAGAACAGAAACCTCTTCCAGGCTGACTTGGCCCATGTGAGTCAGGGAGGATTACTGTGAGGGCTGGTAATAAGAGATCAGCAATAACAGATCACATCCTGTCCTGTGCCATTATGACATTTTTTCAACCATGCACTGCTGTCCTCCTGTATCTTCTGGGCAGGTCACCAAAGAGCAGCAGCTAATGCTGATGTTCACTCAGCTATTTAATGTACCCTTTCTGGGGGGATATGGCAGGGGAGAGCGATGTGGGGAGGGATGGTAAGTGCCAAGTATCAACTAAGAATGCTGCAGACCTTCTGTAAGCTTTTACCCTCTCTCAGCTTTAGAGGATGGTGATGTTGAGAACAAAATAGTAAGCTTTATTATTCCCTTTTCTTCATCAGGCTGAAAAGCAGGCAAGAAAACAGCAGGAAAAGCAAGCAGAATTGGACTACGATGCTCAGAGAGAGGCTGCTTTTCATCAGGATCGAGCATGTTGGAGATAAAGACAGTGAGTAACTGAATCAGTGCCATTACTGGATGTAACTTCTATTCTCTCCAAGCATTCAAGGAAGGAACAAGATGTGGGCTTCCTAATTAGGACAACTGCAGGAATGGTGGAGTGGATATATCTGCAGTATTAAAACCAGTAAAAACTTGGGGGGGGGGGGGGTGAAGATGGTTGATGCAATGCTGTCCATGTTCTTCCTGCCACATGTATATGAGCCCCCAGCTTGCTCAGGACTGAGCAAACACTTGGCATTTTTCCAGGACTATTAGACCCTGCTTTGGCTCTTAAAGCTCTGCCTGAGGGCAGGGCAAAGAACCCTCCTCAGGGCCAGCATAGACTCAGTTGTTGTCTTGGTCAGTCCTTCTGTGGTCTGGGCTGCAGCACTCTTTGGATGGAAGAACATGGCTGGGTGGAGCTGACTGACTGTACCCATGTCAGTTAGCAGGGCCCATTATTCTGTAATGTGAACCAAAGCACAGTAAGTAGGAACAATGAAGACTTGTTTCAGAACCTCACTTCTGACCTGTAGTAAAAGGCTAACATTGCTGCACTATTAACTATAAGTCACAGAGTTCTCTCCAATTATCTTGGAGTAATTAATTTTGGAAATTATATATTACAAAAAGAGACATAGCAATTAACTTGTGAAATTGTCCTTCAATACTTTTTTTTCCTTAGTTCACTAATGAAAAATTTATTTCCCTTCTCTCTGAGCCAGTGCTCACTTTATTACATCAAGCTTTTTTTCAGCAAGCAGAAATGGAAACTTTTATTAAAGCCTTTTGATGGCAGAAGCTGGAGCCTTAAGAAGTATTGACTACAGCAGGAGTGGTGCTGAAATCTGCACAGCTCGATAATGCTCCAAATGCATCCCTGAGTGCAAATTTGCCTATGCTCACTACTATGCAATTGGTGAGTTAAATGGATTTTTAGTCTACCTCTACAGCAGCAAGAAACAAAATGGATTGCAGCCTCATTTCCTCCTCAGCTTCCAGAAACATCCTGTTCTGCAGATTACATATGCCTGCATTTGAAGTCTACAGCCTTCTTCTATCGGGTTTATACTCCTTTTACTTTGAACATCTACAGAAAAACCATCAAACTCAAGTATCAGAAAACAACTCTTCATTTCAGTACACCTAAAGTGGTAAAATTTTACCTAGAGTAAAATTACACCCGTGTCATTTTAAAGCATGTTGGCTAAATATAGATTTAGTTACCCAAATTCAGCATGAAAAAAATCCAGCAGCAAGCATTATCTCAATTTATTCTATTGACTTTGAGATGCACATGCTCTGTATGCTTGTTTTAAATAACTGATTCTAGTTAGTAGTTTTCTGTAAAACCTCTATAAAACACAGTATGGTGACACTAGATCAGAATGGCCAGAGGTGGTGGAATGTCACTGGTGAAAGGAGTCCTTTGTAAGGCAGGACGCTGTTCTAGCTGCTCACCAGAGTCCTTTGCAGCTGCCATTTAAACATGGTAACAAAATATAGGGAGATCAACTGCAGCTGATAAGAAGGGAAGTTGTTGACCTGGAAGAATCTACTAATTGAAAGGTATCTCTCATTTAATGCCTAGGGCCACTCTTGTATTAGCTATTAGCAGGAGTCACCATTCCTGAAGGTATTTAGATATGTAGATGGTGCTTAGGGACATGGATAATTAGTGTTGGACTTCAGTACTAAGTTAACAGCTAGACTTGATCATAAAGGTCTCTTCCAGTCTAAATGATTCTATAAAGTTTTAATTAATAGCTAGCAAATCAGAAAATGCTTTGAAAAATAACTTGACTAGTAAACCTTAATTACTGGTTTTGCTCTAAAAAACATTCTCTCAGATATTGTTCTGCTTCAGGACGTTGTAGCAGATGAGAGTCATAATAGGTATTAGCCTTATTTGAAAGCCAAGACCTTAGAAAGGCAACCCTCAGAGTAACTGAAACAGAGACTTTAAATCTAACTGCATTTTTTCCACACCTGTGATTCAACCCTGGAAGTAGAACAGCAACTTTAGTTTGAACGTGTGGGCTTCCAGTGTCTAACATGGTATTCTCCCAACAGTATTTCATCTCATACCTGTGTGGCTCTGGTACACATGTAAGAGTTCTGTTTTCATGGATCTAATACAACTCCTACCTAGGAAATGGAAGAGAACAGCCTTACATCCTACGGGAATTTGAATTAGCTAGCTGTGAAGCTCATTACTGTTAGGTAGTGTTCCAGGTTGGAGTTATTAGATCTATGCAAGTTCTTTTAGCATTACAGTCTTTGCTACCAATCAGCTCTGAGGAAGTTTGAAGAGGATACCTACCTGGAAATAAATTGCCCATGAACCGAAGACTGGCACCATGGGACTATTAAGGATGAACATTTTCACGTCCCAATCCAGACTTGCTCTATACTTCTGAAAATGAAAAAAAAAAAAATCTTTTCAAAGTTTTCTGGTCTTGTTAGGTCAAATAATTTACTCTGTTTCAACAGCTAAATTCTTTCAAATGTCTCTTATTAACTTAAGCCTTTTTGTTATCTCTTGAATGGGAGAGTGCTGTAACTAGTCTCTAATTTTCTTCCTTGTTCTGGCACTGCATCCTTGTCTCTGATACTGAATCATCCTTCCTGTTCTGGCAGGGTATTTTTGAGAGACAAAAAATTCACTACCTCCAAATAGCATGCAAAAATCCCCATAATCAGTGAGGCTAAGACTGTAGAGGGAGGTGAATGCGAGAGATGTGAGAAGATCATATGAGATGTCTTCTTTGGAATGATCTTAATTTCTTTCTATTTAAAATCAGTTGTGGTATAGGCTTTGATAAGCTTGTAATGTGTGAAGCCATTGCTTTCACACTACTGCACTTCAACCTAAGCTTCTTTTTGTTTTGGTATATCATGGCTTTGATATTACTAGACATTTAAGTGAATACATGAATGATTCAAATCTGTCCTCTGATCTGGTAAACCAATCTCTAGTAAGCAGTCTTAAAGCATAGCTGTTTGTAGCTTGTTGACAGTGTCTTGCATAAACCAGAATGGCACTTCGTTTTTCTGTGGATTGCCTCAGCTCCAATATATTATCCAGAAAAATTATCAATTGTTAGGTATGGAAGGGCTTGAAGCACTGCAGGTCCAGGAAAGTTCAACACTGCATCTCTGTTAACATAATAGTAATTGCCCCCCCCCCCCCAAAAAAATACAAATGGTGCTTNAAGTGCCCCCCCCCCCCAAATGAGTAGCATCTGGTCTGACTTTTCTATGTAAAGGAAAAATAAGCAAAGGTTAGAAAAAAAAGCAGCATGTACTGAGCAGACCAGGAAAAATCCAACAACTGGCACAGTGGACAAGGGCAAAGTTTGGATCTTTGGTAAAGCTTATAAGTATTTCTGCATTAGTTTCAGCTACAATCTATCAGTGCATATACAATTAATAGAAGCTACTAATTATACACTTTAAGAGTTTCTTTTTTCTTTAGAAATACATTTGACCACTATAGAAGCATCTACAAAGGAATAAGAAGCTAGCCACTCTCTCCTTCCAAGTTCTATGTGCCTGCAAAACCAATCAGTGCCCAACAGCAGAAGCTAACTGTGGACCAAGTTACAAGATACGCTATTTGCCAGAACCTGCCTATACTCCAGCTCAAGAAACAAGTGCCATAGATTGCAAATATATTGTATCTAGTCTAATTTATTATGGAACAAAGCAGTAGATTCTTTTCAGAAAGTCAAGAGGTAAAAACCAAAGGTAAACTATCAGTTAATCTGTACTGTACTCCTTGAATATTGCTGGGCCTCCAGGTGTAATTCAGATCTTTTGTTTAGACTTCAAAAATACCTTACTGAACAAATAAAATTGATTACATCTGTCTGTAACAATAAAATCCATGTTGACTATACCTTTTATTTGTGACAGTTTTCTACTTACTTTTACTTTGGAGAATGCAATGGAAGGTAGAAATAGTATCTTGAGAAGTTGTGGCATTGGCCTTTATGGGAAAGAGATATCTGCAGCAAGACTGTATCTATCACTCCAGCTAACCTGACTACAGGAAATGGGAAAAACACTTCGCTGTTTTCTCCTAAGCATTCTGCTGCCAATCAGCCAGGCTGTGATACTGCTGTAGGCGACGTTTTGATTGAAAGTTGTTCTTTCACTCAGTTCTATAATGTCTGTAAGCTGTGTTACCACTCCGTTTACATTCCTATTGAGCAGATAGTTCTTCTGTAACTAGTGAAAACTACTCTGCTTCATGTTCAGACACACACACACACACAAAGGCTTGTATCTTTTCAAGTAAAAGATCATAGTTGGCAACAAGCAGAGTTTGCAATTAAGATAAGACACTAGGTCAGCTTCCTTACATGGCTGCATTTTTATATGTTACAATATAGACCTAATAGACAGACTGTCATTTGCCATTCTGTCATAGCAATTCTTAATTAAATCTCCTATTTAAGACTATCATCTAATGTAACATGGAATAAAAATCTAACTTCACATCTTCAGTAAAAATTTATCAATCTTGGTTTAACTGAGGAGGTCATGTCCTGACATCAAATCACTGTGCCTTGTAAATCTGTACTCAAAGTATCAGCACTTCAGAAGGCAGGAGGCTGGCCAAGCACATTTACCCTGAGATGAGCTCAGCTGGTCAGAGCACGGTGCTAATAATGCTGAGCTCGTGGGTTTGATCCCTGTAGGGCCCATTCACCTAAGAGCTGACCTTGCAGGACCCTTCCAACTTGGAATATTCTGTGAATTTAAAGCCCAGGTCACACAATATGACTTAGAAGTGATTATTTCTCTAAATGCAGAAGATGCTAATACTGCAAGAAGCACATGTGGCAGACATGGAATACACTAACAAATATGCAAAAAAAGCATTTATTTCTGAGAAGTACTTTAGTACACAAATTATACACATCAAATCAAGAATTCATTCTCCCAGCTTACAACTGTCATCTTCCCTGTTACGAACTGTAAATTACAAAGTGTCCAAATGACTAAAATTAATTACAAAATACTCTGCTAAATGCTACATGCAAAATACTGCCGGTATAATTAACAATTCTTTTAGCTGAAGGAACCCAATCATCAGCTAGTTTCTCTTAGCATTGTTCACAATTTAATATGCCCAAGTTCTTTTCAACCATTCTTTTCAATAGCAGCTATGGCTAAATCCACATACAGACTACCTTTTATAATGGGGATATATAGCAATGTCTTATTTCCTGCCAAAAATAGCAAGTTTCCTTAAGTACTTTACATGTTCCAAAATTTAAATCCAAAATCAGGGTGCTGCATTAATTCAGTTTATTTTAGTCCTTTAAATGTCTTAGAACTTCCATGAATACAAATATAAGTTCAAAACCAATCATATTCAGCAGTTCAAGACTTCTCCTCTGAACTTATGCATGTTAACTGCCCCACTAGTTTTATTTGAATAATGACTTTATGATTAAGGAAAGATACTAATTTACTAATTCTTTTACAAAATGTACCTTTACTTTTATGTAGTTGTACTATCTAAACTCATCATCTTTTTATATTTTATTACTGCTATTCCTTTTGTAAAATTTCATACTAGAACTAGAAAACTTATTTTCCTGTAGTACTTTAAAAAAACCCCAAACAAGTGAACATTACTTTTAGCCTTTACACAACAAAGTTTTGTTTAAACAGTGTTCCTAATGACGTGAATTGTTCAAGGGTGAGAAGTAAGAGTTAAACTAGAAGTACATAAGTACCAAAATAGAAAGCTAAAGTTTTATGCTAGGTAACTGCAGAACTGTACCAAATTCAAATTTTGCAAAATGCAGTTCACAGACTTTTCAATCTGCATTTTCTTTAAAAATTTAGTTAAATACTACATTAGGAAAATTACTGTTTTCAGCAAAAGGAAGGTAATGTAACAGTTCTTTACATTTCCATTACATTGACTATAGAAGTGTGGCTGACCACCCCCCCCCAAAAAAAACCCCAACCCAACCCTTCAACACACCAAAACTAAACTACCAACCCCCCCAAAAGAATACTTTCATGGCTGCTGCTTTGATCAAGTATAGTATGTATATCTTTAGGTTTTCTATTACAAGGGAAGTCCTAAGAGCAAGAATATACATTTTTGCCTATCAGAAAAGCAATGAGTCTACTATGCCCCTAGAGGTGTGTCCAAAAATACTTTATTTGCTTCAATAAATCAACAGTTCCAGAAAAGGCAGCTAAACGACTGCTGCTTTTGTTTACATTAACCTAAAATTCATTTGCCAGACTGACACTATTACAAATCAGACATTATTGGGGATCACTGCAAATTCTTCAAGGCATCTGACAAAGAACACTGCAAGAAAAACCTGTAGTCTGGGATTTCAAGTACAAAGTGCAAAGTTTCAGGCTAAAATTCTAACAACCAAATAAAACAAAGGGTTAAAAGGTAACCATTGCTTTTTTTCTTTCTTAAAAACAACCAACTGAAACAAACAGAATAACAACTGAAACACTACGGCTGTGTTAAAAAATTAGCAGACAGCAACACATTTTTTACAGGTAATAGTGTCTACATAACTTTACATTCTATCTACCCACCCTCAGCAAGAATTTCTGCTTCTGAGTTGATGGCAGTACCCAGAGAATCCAGCATAAAATAACAGTCACTTTCTAATAAAGTTTGGAAAGCCACTGCCAATTATAAATTCAGCATTCCAGGTATTTATAGGCTGCATGGTACTAGTAAAATGTCAGCATCTATTGTCAATACAACAGAGAATGCATGTCTAACCTTTGGAAGTTATTTCAAGCCTGTATGTACACTTAAACGTACACTGACAAAGCTAGTCCAGTACTCCCTGCCTTCATTTTACCTTGTGTCTTGGGGCTCATTAATTCCCTAGAGTAAGGTCAGTTCTGGGGTAGCAGCAGAAAAAGCTGTACTCTACTACACTTTTTCGCATTCACAAGGAAAGACCATGAGCATTGTTTTTACTACCACAGAAGAATTTAGGCATACCTAAATTCTTCCGGATCAGTCCTCTGAGCCAAAAGCCAATGAACGACCTGTGACACTGAGCTACACTGTGACTGCAGCACAAGGTGGCTGGTGAGGCTGGGAACAGGAAAGCTCTGCTGTTGAGGGAAGAAACAGTTCCAGGACTGCAAGAGCAGTAGTCAGTGCATCCTCACAAGGCAGGAAGAACTGACTAGTGCTTGGGGACATCTTGCTGTCCCTGGGATTGTGCTTTAGTCCCACTAAGTTCTTAATCAACATTCTCAATTTCCAGTTTGCTAAAGAAAAGCACAAATCTGGCAAACCCTCCCTTGTACAAGACTGCAGTTGTGTTTCTGTCTAAACAAAGTGCTTTGAACTAAACCAATTTACCACCAAATATAATACAGGCAACTGTATCCCACCACCTGCAATTTAGTGTAACCAGCTTTTAAACAAAACCAAAGTACATTAAAAACAAGAAAATGGGCTTTGTGCCACCAACTCAGATGACTTTATAACGTGCTATGGAAGAATTAAAGTTCATTTAACTTGTACAAATGATTTTCTGAACTGTAACAAAGTCCATACAAAAGGGTATGCAAGTGCATCTTTTGAAATTAGTTACAATTGCAAATTACAAATGGATATAATCTGCATTTTGAGATTTTAAATAAAGACAATTAAAAAAAATATTCTACGGATTGCTGTATTGCTGACTGCCTGCATTTTCCCCCTTCTTCTACAGCAGTCAGTATAGTTGTGGATTGTTTTGTTTGCATGCTTATACAAGCTTCAGTGATATTGGCAAGAATATTTTCAGTAGGGCAAATAAACTTCTTCAGCAATAGCTTGCTCGTGTGTCAGCTCCATTAAAAATAATGAAACAACATTGCAAACAGTTTTTAAATGAGACTCTGAAGCACATGGCACGCATAGCATAAATGCATGGTTAAGCTGCCACACAATTTTCTGAAGCCTAACTTCCTACCTTTATCTTACTACAGTCCCCCAAAATAGGACTACAACTTCTCCAAAGTCCTACAGAGTTCAGACAGAAGAGATCCACTATACAGGTCTTTGGTTCACTCCTCTAAGTTCTCTTAAGTAACAGCTGTGTCATCCACTCATATGTGGACCCAGGAACATTTTTAAACATTCTGCATAAAATGACCACTGAAATGCAAAACCCACAGAAGTTTCTAAAACACAGTAAAAAAGTAAAAAAGCACTTGACAGCCAAAGCAGCTCCACTTACTATTCTGCTAAAAAGTAACTCTAGATAGTTCTAGTTTTCTTCCTTTAAAAACATCGCTTATGTTGTTCACAATCCGTGGTTTGGTTTGCTTTCAAGACACAACTATTTTTCTTTAGAGTAACAACTGTCTGGATCACAATGTCAAGCAAGTTTCAGCATTTCTCCTAATCTGCTGTAAACACACACTGATCACAAAGTGGATTATAAAGGGAAGATGTTGACAAGCTCATTACAGTCAAAGCAAGTTGTGTCATCCAGTGAAAGATTTGGCAAAAAAATTCAACTATTACAATATTGTTTTGCTTTGACGCAGCTTGAGATTAATGCTTGTCACTTCCCCTCAGGACTTTCAAGATTTGCCAGTCTTAGGTGTGAATAGTTTCAAGGACTGGGAGGAGTGTTGGGGTTTGTTCCAAGTCTGTCCTCCTTCGGACCACTGCACTGAGTTACCACGTACCAGCTGCTCTTTGGGGATTGCACATACGGGGGCACTGCTGCAGCAACACAAGCCAACCTCCTTCTCTTTCACATGAACGCGTGGTGGTGAAATACAAACTGGGGTGGGACCTAGAGGCAGGAGAGGAAAGCAAGGCATTGGTTTGAGGGACACGCATAGTAGAGAATGAGAAGGAATTCACAGTACGGTCTTCGGAATGAGGGGAAACAGGGAAGAAAGCAAATTTAAGTTAGAAAAAAAATATTAAGAGCATGTCTTTAAACATTACTTGAAATTCTGTTTCAACTATTCCAAAAACCAGTACTGGAGCACTGCTAGAGTTTTCTCATGGACTTGTTAAAAAAGAGTCGAAAAGATTTACTGGTTCCTTATTCTGATCCCACTGTATATTCTGGTAATCCATTTCATCTCTGTGCATCCACTAATTAAGCGACTGAGGCAGGGTAGTCTGAAGCGTCCATTTCTGCAGTAGACAAACATGAAAGCATGGAATGGAAAAAGATTACAGGGGAAAAATGTTACACTGATGAGCACTTAAAAAATTTTTTTAGGATAGGGAAATAACTCCCAGACACAGATGACTGCCTTACAACATGAATGAATTCTACTGCTGGCAGTGACAGAAGCACAAACAATAAAGGTTTACTTAAATTAATTCACTTTGTGATTACAATAAAAACTAACATAATTTACTTCTATAAATAAATTTCCTTAGGATTTATACCTACTGAAATACAGATGTAGCAAGACTGGAGTAACGGACACCTTGCAATATTCTCCTAGCTTTAAGATGACATGTAGTGTATCTGCAGCTTTCTTCTTCATATATGGAACAAGCCTCTTCGCAGGCAGCCATTGCTTGCACTGAACTATGTTCATCAGGTAAAAAATAAAAGTGGCATGGAAGTTCCCTTTCTAGCTGACAACACACAAGAAGGATACATAATCCAATGAAATATTTAAAACACAGCACACTGTATTACACATGTAATTTGTTTTTCATTTCAAGTTTATTAAAACTTTAGCAGTACAAATGATCCAGGTTTTAGATTATCAAAAGACCAAACTGAAGTCCACATCTTTAAAAAAGGCGTTCCCCAAAACGTCTCTAAAACTTTGAGACAATGGAAACATTAAGTCCACAAACTCATCCATGCCTGTCATCATCTGTTCCAGGACTTGTTTCATGATCAGACTTTTTATCCTTACTAGGGGCACGATCTCTTTCCTGACTCTCTGATTTTTGGTTGATTTCTTTTTCTGCTGAGGATCTGGTCTTTTCCTTTTCTTTACTGCTGCATGAATACGATTTTTTTGATTCTCTCTCTTTGCTACTTGGTCTCTTTTTTGAGTCTGGACTTCTATCCTGATCTCTGCTAGACTTTTTATCTCTGCTAGATTCAGGACTACTACTTTCACGGCTTTTTGAACGCCTCTTCCTTTGGCTTTCACTATCATTCCTTTTATACGAGCTTCTACTTTCCCTATTTGAATATCTCTCCCTGTTTCTGCTTTGACTTTCATCCCTCTCTGAACTCCTCGATTCTCTCCTCCTCCTATTTTCTCTTCCTCTGTATTTGTCTGGTGTACCTCTCCTTTCTCTGCTTCTTGATCTTCCTCTTCTTCTTGTTTCTCTATCCCTATTCCTTGAATAGTCTTTACTTCTACTGCGATCCCTGTCCCTGCTTCTTGATCTTCCTCTCCTACCCCTATCTCTGCTTTTGCTCCGATCCCGTGTTCTGCTGCTGGAGCTGTGTTTTCCTCTAGCACGCTCACGCTCTTTGCTTCTTGACTTGTGTTTCTCCCTGTCTTTGCTCTTCCTATGCTCTTGTTCATTGCTTCTTGAGCCTGCTCTTTTACTTCTCTCCTTGCTCCTACTTCTTTCTTTCTCTCTCCCTCTAGAATCATAGCGCTTTTCTTTTTCTCTACCTTTCTCATGGTCTCTCTCTTTGCTTCTTGATCTTAGTCTCTTTTCATCATGTCTGCTGTGCCTGGAGTCTCTTTCTTTACTTTTGGATTTCTCTCTGCTTTTACTATGGCTTCTAGATTTAGCTCTCTTCTTGGCCTTGCTTTTGTTATGCTTGTCATCTTTTTCTGAATTTCTTCTTGTCTCCCTGTCTTTACTGCTGGATTTGTGATCTTTTTTCTTCTCTTTTTCCCCTCTTCGGCTTGGACTTTCAGAAACTTGCCTGTGGTCTGATATTTTTCTCTCTCTTCCTCTTCCTGGGCTCTTTTGATTATCTTTCTTGGTTTCATTTATTTCACTCCTTGGAGAGAAAAAGATACAATTTTTAAAATGTTTTCAATTCCCTCCATGCTGAAAAATTAACCCAGAAGTGAGACAGCCTCACAACTAAAACTTCACATCAGGTCATTTATAGTAATAACTATCTATTTACAGTAGTATGGTTAAAGTCAGACACAATTTAATAATGGAATGACCAAGTCAGCACCCTGGTTATTTGAAAGCAAATTGTAACTGAAAATCCAAGATGACAGGTATTACTTTTAAATAAACAAACAAAAAGAAACTAAAAAACAACAGAAAACAAAACAAAAAAATCAATACATATGCACACATTCCAGAAAGAAATAATCTTACTTGTCTCCTTTTATCCATCTTTCTCCACTAGACACTCTCATTCTTTGAGCTCTTTGCATTTCTTGCCTCCAATGTGGAGGAGTTTCACTGCGCCGGAATCGATCTCTTGACCTGGATCTGGAAGGCGTCCGGTAACGCTAGGAGGCAAGAGAAAGTTGCACCTAAGTTTGAATTTCACATGCTGTGATACCTGAGAAAGATTTTCACCCCTGGCGGTCGGTTCTACACAGCACCTAACATGACATTTCACATGTATATACCGAGTTTCCACTGAAAAGTTAATAACGTACTGAAAAACGTATCAGACACTCAGCTAAAGCAGGAATACAGAGTGTCTGATCAAACAACTGATTTTAAAGTACCTCTGCTTCAGGATTTTTGTAGTCTGATGAGAAGTTTTCTGCCACTTTTAATTAGAATAAATGCTA
This sequence comes from Dicrurus megarhynchus, assembly GCA_013399195.1. Lineage (NCBI taxonomy): Eukaryota > Metazoa > Chordata > Aves > Passeriformes > Dicruridae > Dicrurus > Dicrurus megarhynchus. The sequence goes on along the minus strand of VXAD01012650.1, from coordinate 446,139 downwards.
ATACTGTTTACTAACAATGAAAATTTTTATCTTTGACAGGCAATGCAAAAACAATACTTCACACTTGTTAAGGATTTTACTAAAAATTTGAGGGAGAGATACTTCAGTTATTAAAAACATTTGCTACATGCAGCACATAGCTTATGGCTTCACAATATTAAAAGGGTCAGCTTGACAGCTCCCCCTGACAAAAAGGGGAGAAGTCTTCCCCACATTCCTGGCACTGATTTCTTACTGATTCTGTGTTCACTAGAACCCTTTTAGAGCTAATCTAATTCACCAATTTAAATATTACCACATTAACTTAAATGAAGCATTTTTATGGTTTTTTCTCACCTCCTTCTTCAAACAGACCCCAAATCCAAACAGGTAATTTAATTTTCTTTTCTGTCCTCCTTCAAGCCTCAGTCCCCAAACCAATTATGATGCACTTTTCTTTTTTAAATCAACTGTCCCAATCAATTTGGTTAGTAACACCAGCAGTGAAACTGTATTACCACCTTGTTTAATTTTGAAGAACAAATTATAAACATTTACCCTTGGTCCTCTTCCTTTTATTTTCCTTCCGGATCTGGTGACTAACAGCCTCCTCTGGTATGTTGACTGTGAATTCGATAGATTACTAAAAAGAATTTAAAAATAATTATATTGTTTGTACAATTAAAAAAGAAGGAAAATCAACATTAAAACCTTTACAGAAACTAAATGAAAACACACAATTTTATTTTACTGCAGACAGTAACATCTACACTTCAGATCTGTGACCACAATAATTTTACAAGATTTCCAGGTTTTTCCATGAAAATAGAATAAATTATAGATTCAGATTGGACAGTTTCAATGCACTCTAAATGAAACTGAGCCAGTCATTAGACATATTTTATTCACTAAAACCATTTTCAAAGACTAAGCCTTTGTTCTAGGACAAAGACAATAGTTTTCAGTAAAGGGAGAAATCTATTTTTCAGCCAGCAGTGCTTACAACATGGAACTGTTTAATATGAAAAAAGATTCAATATTAAGAGTTCTAAAACAGTAATGTGACCATACCATTGCCAGCACATAGTCAGACTTAAACCAGATATATTACCTTTCTCTTTCCTTCTCTCTGCTTTTTCTCTCTTTTTCTTTCTCATCTACTTTAGGAGGACTTTTCCTCATCAGGAACCTGTTTTCAGGTACAGGAGGAATTTCTTCAGGACGGACAGTAGATAATGGCTGTGCTTCAGTGTTTTCATCTTCACTTTCACTGGATGAGCTTTATTTTTGTATAGAAAATACGCGTAATGAGTTATTTGGATGAGGGAAGACCTTTCAATCTATTTAAATAATTCAGAAATTCTCTTAATTCAATATACAATGATGCCATAAGAATCTCAGAAAACAGAGCTATTTCAGAAGCAGCATTTTTCCCCCCATGATATCTTTGATCCAAAATATACAACTGCAGTAGATTTCTGACCCACATTTTTTATCTACTAATTCCAATGGTGCAACACTGAACATACACATACCCTCTACTTAGATACAACTTTTTTGTTTCATTTATTTTCTTTTAGAAACACTATCAGGAGACTAAAATTCAGATTTTACACCAGCATGTATAAGTGTCTACAGACTACAATAATTGCAAGCAATTTACAAACTTCTGTGAAATGGGCTTAGACGCACAGAAGCAGTGTTTAGGCAGTACCACCCTAAGTGAACGTTTCTTCAATTTCACTGCTAGCTTAGAAAAATGTGACTTGCACTGACTTCTACCTCACATTGAACTGTAACAAAACTATTAGATCCAAAATAACATTCTCTAAAACAAGAGTGCTTTCTAAGTTTTACTATCTTCCAGTGAAACTGCAAGAATTTTGGCATATCAGACAAAAAAATTGTTAAGTATGTTAACTTATTAACTTTATGTTTAATTTTGCTATATCCCTGCATACATTTTTGTATCATATGCAAGTTCCACTGCATATGATTCAAACTGAATTGTACAGAAGTTACAGCGATAAGCTATCCCTACCCATTTCAAACATACCACTGCTTCAACTTCCCAAGCCAACTGAAGTCTTAGTCCAGTCCTTTACTCCCTTGCAAGCTGCACTACACATGCACATGAACACTACCCTTCACGATCATATCAGAAAATTTATTCTTGTGCATGGAAGCCAACTATCTCCCAGACTGCAAAACTTGCTTTGCTAGTTTACAGAAATGTAGTCTGTAGTTATAAGACAAGAGAATGGTACTGTATGGTGTACATGTAACAAAAAACAAATCTCAAAACTGACCTTTTCTTGCTTTTCTTTCTCTTTTTCTTTTCTTTCTTATGTTTCTTGGAATTTTTTTTGTGTTTCTTTTTTCGTTTTTTAGATTTCTCTTCTGAAGCACTCTCAGAATCCGATGATGAATCAGAAGATGATTCTGAATCGCTTGAACTTTCCGAGTCACTGGATGAGGAAGATGACTTGTGTCTCTTCTTTTCTTCTTTCTTGGCTTTAAATCAGAATAGCAAAGACACATTTTTATATCAATCACTTCTAAATCAACCTCAGAAAAATCATCTCATGCAGTATCTGCCTCAGATTCTTATAATTGTGTCTTGAGATTACTCATCAAAATCCTTAAAAACAAATTGAAATTTTGGCAAAAACAGTTTCTCCATGGTGCAATAAAGGATATGTCTAGAAAAAGAAGACATTTTCCGAATTTGGATTTATGAAACTTTAAGTCTAAAATTCATACTGATAGGAACTTGCAGAACCATATAAGTTTTCTGATGATGTTTTATACAACATAAGCTATATACAAAGAATTATTTAAAATTTATTTACATAGTTTTTATAAAAAAGATTTCTTTAGCTTCAGGTTTCACCTGACTTCATCAAATCACTAACAAGAGAAATTTTGAAACAGAAAATAAGAGGCACAGACGAAACCAAGTACTCACTCAACTTAGCTCACTATCCTATTCTGTCAGGTCTTACATTCAGAAAGCAGTGATAGAGAGTGGTGAAAGATTTCCTCTTCACAGTGATGCAGCACACTCGCTTCCAATCGAAAAGGCTGAGATAACACTTGTGGGTGACAACAAGCTAGCTGGAGCTTAATTCATGGAACTGCATCAGATATGTGGTGCACATCCCAATAGAAACAATCTTGGCCTCTCTTTTTATGGTTATACTTTAATATATAAAGCTATGGATACTTTCTTCCACCTTACATCATTACCAAATCCCCACACTGGTACAGCGGATGAAATTCCATCTCATTGCACTAAATCTCATTCATTTTTCAACTTAGCACTACAGACACAAGTCACAGCTGTATGACAACTGAGATGAGCTCAGTTGGTCAGAGCACGGTGTTGACACCAAGGTCATGGCTTTGACCACCATATGGGCCACTCATTTAAGAGCTGGACTCGATCCTTGTGGGCCCCTTCCGACTCAAAATATTCTGTAATTCCACGACTTATACATGGTGCTTTCTATGTGTTTATTCACAAGCTTCACTTGATACAGACTAACAAAAGCCTGACAACCAACTAAAAAACTTCTGTCCTTCACAGAGTATATTGGTCTTCCAGTCGTTTCCAGGTGCAGTATGAACTAGCAAGTAGTCTTACCAGTTTAGGGCAGCCTGCTGATTGAAATCAGCCTGTTCTCATCAGATGTTTTAAGGGCTTCTTGCTAAATGCTTCCAAAAGACACATCTTACTATATTTCTGACTTTTCTTGTAGGTCCAGACCAAGATAACTGCTCTCTGTTTTCAAATTTTGCTCAACATCCTTATTTTAGCACTATATTTAAAAAATGTCCCTGTAATATTTTGTATCAGTTTTAGATAGTCTAAATACATATATATTTACAGAATGTAACAAGTTCATATTTAAAAAAGAAAATGGAACGTTTTTCTAATTAGTTTCAATTGAAGGAGCCTGGTGTAGGCCAGGTGATAATGAAACAAAAATAAGAATCTCACCTCACCTCTAAATACTAAGAACACAAAAAGTATTAGAAAAGTTAAATGTTTGTGATCTATTACACCCTCAGTTTTGGTCTATTCAAAGGAAAAAAATCCTTATATTGCACTATAGTGTTTCCTACATGCCTTCAGGCAAAACAAGATATCTCCAAGCTCAATTTCAGAAATGTCTGAATAAGGCATTAATAAATGCAGTGATTTCCTGTATTTTCTTCCTCCTGCATATGTTTTATGTGTCTGTTTGACACATATGTATATGTGTCAAAATGTGCGATGGTTTTATCTGCATTCCTGTAACAAGTTCAGGTATGTTAAAGTTATTACTTTAAAGTGAGTAAGTAATAGATAGAACTGGAGGCAAGTTAGTGAGCAACTACCTCAACAAATAAAATGTGATTCTTACCATGCAGCAAGCAGGCAATAGGAGATGTATTTGGGAAATCATATGGCAGGTAGGGAGTGAAATGACATGGGGAAAAAACCCCCAAAACAACAAACAAAATTAAAAAGGCCAGAACTAGTTACACAACAAAGACAGAGTATCTGACAAGAGGGTTTGGATATACTTTCTAGTGACATCTGAACTATCTCTTATCCAGCAGCAAATGCTATTTTGAATACTGAACCAACCTGGTACCATCCAACTACAGATTACAACAAATGAGACCAATCCTGGGACATGAAGGTCATCAAGAAACAGACTTCTATGTACAGTCCAAACGTTCCAGCTCATTACCTTCAGGATCAGCTTTCAACTTATGACCACATCTGAAATAGATACATCACTTCCTACTCCATTCACTGTGACCTACAGTATTTGCCAGACTTTGTGAACTACCTGACCATGCTGCATGACACAGACAAGTACTCTTTGTGTCTCAGCAGGTTAGGGACTGTAGCAAGCCTTACATTAGCCCCATGGCCTGAAATTAAGAAATGACCTGGCCAAAAAACAGTTGGGTTCAGGCACAAAATTTAGAACAAATCATATCATCTTGTAATTCACAGCAGTGACAAGTAAATAGTTACTTTATAGCAAATCTAATAACCTGATAAATTATGAATGCAGCCATAATCTACCTTAATTGCAGAAAGCACACTTTTACAAGCAGTGATTCTACAGGGACATCTATAACATCAATGAAGATCATGAATCAAGCCTAGCACTGCTCTGTGCAGAATTCCCTAGAAATTCACTTTTCATGAGGAATCTCCACTAGAGGCTCTCATTAAAAAATGCCCACTGCCCAAAGCCATTTATTTTTTTTTTGTTTTGAATTAGAATGTTGATTTTTTACAGCCTTGGTATGTGTCCCAGATGACTTTGTTTCAGCAAAGGTATATGATCTCAAACAGTGCAGCCAGGCTTGTTGACTGACAGGACCTCTTCTACAGAACTGGTATCAAACTCCCACCTGTCCTTAAGAAATTTAACATTATGGTTTTTATTCCACATTGTTCCTTGTGAACTATATTAGCTTAGCTAGTCTGTAATAACCTTTCTAAATACTGGGTTAATACTTTGCCTTTTTTCCTTTTTTTTCTTCCCCAGATCTTAAGATTTTCCCTAAAACTTTAAGATCTTCTAAAAATTATACCACGTGGCCAGAGAAATTATTTTTTTATATATTTTTTTAATCTTCTCATTTTCACTTATTCCTCCAACTTTAAGGAACTAAAAAAAAGAAAACCGAAGGAAAATATGACAAACATTCCACTTTCCTAGGTGATCATCCTCCCAAATCCCACATTAAAAGCTTCTTATCTAGGCCTCTGCAATACTGTGATTGTGATCATTGTATCATTCAATTTACAGCATCCAGTAATATAGCCCAGTCATCATCCACTCATCCCTAAAGAAATTCAATTCTTCTGCATAAGGAGATAATTTACATAGTTCATAAAGCACTTCATCTGGCTATTCATCGTGATACCCAAAAATCAGATCACCTTTCCTCAACTTCAACCTGTGACAAAAACATTCATACCAAGCACCTTGCTTTTACTGTGATTTCTTCTGCTAGTGCCATCTTAGCTTCCCTGTTAAACCCAAGTATCAGTTCTATTTTCATTCCATAGAGACCTAATCCCTTTCTTTGTGTTGCCTACCAGACAAACGCATATAACAAATATTTAAGACTCCCTTGCTATCCTAATGTACCCTCCCACAGAAATTCATCACTGTAGTTCTCTCACAGGCAATATCCTTATTCATTTGCCTTAAAATCAAGCTCTTAGAAGCAATCTTCTGGTAATTGCCTCATAATTCACAAAATCAGTTCCATTTTGCCTTCCACAGTATTGTACTACAAATAGTTCCACTGTTAGATGACTCTCTGTTGATGATCTTGTGTCCCAAAAACTGCTCCTCCTATCTGGATTCCCCTTCCATTAACTGACAAGTCCAAGGGCCTCTCCTGCTCCACTTGTGACCACTTGGCAAACTTATTTCAGCTGATGTGTTGTCACACTGTTCCTCCTACTTCCACTGCTTCAGGCCGGCACAGCTCATCAGTGGTTCCATGCTGGGCATTTAGCTAACGGTTCCAGCCACGCTGCCATCTCTCACAGTAGCGGCCCATTTCCCACTGGAGGTCCCACACAGAGCCTTCCCCTTTCAAAAGCAGGATTCTCCACACACGAGAATTTCCACCATGGTCTGTCATGCAGCATCTTTATCAGGCTGGCCGTGCATTAGTACCCATCAGGGCCATCGTCTTCACCCACACTCAGCTCTGCTCTTCACATGCCTGATCCTGGTGCATAAGGCTTCTTGTTCTCCAAATATTCCTACTGCCCATCATTATCTAGAACTGAACTTTATACCTTTATAGAGTGGGCTATCCCATCACCCTGGCATCAATTTCCCTCTATGGCACACCAGGCCAGTGACAGGAATCAGAGCTGCCAGGAATACAGCAGTACTGAGTCAGAGGTACAAGGACATAGACAAATGGGTAAGGCAAGGCAAGTCAAATCCTTCTGGAAGCTTGTTCTCTTTCGAGAGAAGTTAGAGGAAAAATCAATTATTTTGTATTTATTTCTTTCACTCTTTCGATGACAAGCACTTGAAAGCCCTGCCTAGAGGCTGTAACTCATCAGACTGCTCAGTGCCAAGATTTTCATTTAGTCATTCAAGTGTTCTAGAGTGGACTTCAAAGGGAGTGTGGCAATCCGATGAGGACATCCATGCAAGTGGGTATCTCATTCACCCATCCTGTATCTGTAATGTTTTATTTTCTAGTTACACCACCTGTGCCTTTCCTAAGAGAAGCCATGCTCTTAAGCATCGTTGAAAAAAAACCAGAATTGTATCTTAACATACAGCATGACCTAGAACCTTTCAGAAGTCAGGAGCCAAAAGACAACTTTGCTTGGAATTCTGTGATATTGAAAAGATCACTTCAGACACCGAAGTCATTCTGCCAAATATCACAACACATGAACAAAAAGGAGGTGTAAAAACAAGAAGCTGAAGTTCAAATGCCTGTATTTTCCTTTGGCCAAACAAACCATTATTCTTGTGTTGTGCTTCAATATCCTTGGTGCAACCCATCACAGTACATATCAACAGAACATGCTACGAATGAAATAGCAGGATGATCCCCTCTCATAGTTCCTACAAAACTAGCATCCTGAGTTTCCACTAGTGAGATTCTCCATGGTGACAAGTACATCTTAGATTCTGCTTCTCTTAGAAAATAAGGCTTCATCCAAGCTCTCATACTATGTTCAGTTCTGAAATGGCAGAGCAGGACATCCCTTCCAGAAATACAGGTTCTGTCATATTCCTCCTTAAGAATAGTTTATAGTAACTTATAAAGTGTATGAGCTAAAGGGCCAAATCCAGGCTTTTCTAATCTAAGTGCCTGTTTTGAAGAGTTACCTTAGAGCAACCTGAAACAAGTTCAATACCTTCCAAAGAAGAAGAAGTTATCGAATGAAGTCAGACTGCCAACAATCTTCTTAACATAGCACTGATGTGTCAAGTGCTTGCCAACTTTGTACTAAAACTTAGCTAGTATAAGAAAATTCAAGACAGGAGAAGTTTTGAAAAAAAGCATGTATGATTGTTATTTAATGTCTTTTGCATCAACAACTCTTAAGTTCTTTAGAAGACAAAGTGCTCTGCAACATTATTCACCTTTTCACCAATTGCACCATCATCTATCACAAGTAAGTTTCTAAATATTTTTGTAAGCAACCAACATGGAAGAAAACAAGCAAAATTACCTAATATGTACAGTTCAACTTTACCTTTGGATTTTGGAATTAACTCTCCACAACTCAGTATGCGTACTTCAGCATACGGTTTACTAGATGCATCTGTTTTCTGGTTTTCTATTTCTCTCACAACTTCCTGACCTGAGATGACTTGTCCAAAAACAACATGATGCCTGAATAATGCAAATAAAAGTAAGTATTCTTAGTACTTAATTTTCTCAAGGCAGTCCCCAAACAAATGTAAGAAGAAAATAAGAGATACTTACCCATCTAAATGAGGTGTAGGTTTAGTTGTTCTGTTGTTTCCAGATTTTAATTTAAAGAGAAAAACAGAATCAGTATTAGTGAAAAGCAGCCAGCATTTGAAGCATGTCATCTACACACAGAAAGGTGAACATTATTTTGAGCGCACTAATAAAATTGAACAAAACCAGTATCTATCATTCTAAGTTTGTATACAGTTAAAAATATTTAATGTTTTATATGTTAAACTACCTATTCAACGAAACACTTTGATTATTATATTTTACTGAAAAAACCCCGAAATAGCACATAAATTTTTAGACAGACTCCTCATATAGGATATAATAAGTTTCTAGTTATTAAATTATAGAAATACGACCAGGAACAGATGCAAAAATCTGCAGGAAAAATGCAAATAATCTTCTACACATTAGAAAATAACCAGAAAACACTGGAAGGAAAAGTATCTGCATGTACAGATTATTTGACACAGAAGCAGAACTGACTCTCTCTCAGCTTTCCCCTATACTAACATTACTAAGGCATACACATCAGTTATGGCAGAGTATAAAACTGGGATGATAGGATTAACGATCATTTAGAAATCCCAAAATAAGGTTTTAATGCTGACATCCACAACTCGTTATGTTAACTAAGGCCATGAAACATGGGTAAGAGTGATGTATTGTGAGAATGTTTTCTGTAGATAATTTAGATTTTAAAAGAGTCTACTGCAATGTGTTTTAAGAATTTAAGTTTTAGCTATAAATAAGACTGTATTGGAAAGCTATTTTGTGATTAAAAAAAGCCCTCTACTACTTTTTAGAGCCCACAGAGCTGTTTTGCTTCCTTCCAGAAAACACTTCATTAGAGTACTAAGAATTCTACAAGGAACTAACAGTTTTGCTTTATTGCCCAAGTTAGAACACAGCTACTGAAAACTACCAAAAGCCCTTTTGCACAGAAAATTAACACTTAACACAGACAGGGTAAAAATAAGCACATTAGGAAAATGGCTATTTCCAGGCAACTTTGTAAAAAACCACCAACTTTGGCTTTGCACAGGAACTAGTCTTCAATATTTAAAAGGATTCCATTTACAGCTTACAAATAGCAAACCATATACACATTTCAAGACATTTCAATACTTACATAAAGAACTGTGAACCATTTGTATCTTTCCCTCGGTTGGCCATTGAAAGAAGAAATTCTTTGTTGTGCTTTACAGCAAAACTTTCATCTAAAGAAAGTGTTTTCAGTTACTTTAAGCATACCATATATGCTTAGGTAAATGCTATCATCTAAGTAAATTCATCCTAATTAAATCTGCTAGGCACTTGAATGAGAAGTTGTATTAAAAATAGACTAAAAATAACAGCTATTTGCAAAACGTATTATTCTGTTCATTCTATATAACAAGGAGAAATATGAATCAATGGTTTATAGCCTGAGGGGAAAAAAATTAAAATTTAGTATTCTTGCATGAAAGATTTGTCTCCTACCAACATTAGCAGAGATGTTTAAGTTGTTGCTCTTTCTATTTTTCTTTGGAACAGAAGCTGTGTATTAACTATTAATAAATCTCTAATTTTCAGGCATTTTGTTGTTTTATACTTTTAGTGCACATGGACATCCAGTTTGATAGCAATCCCAAACAAATTGTTGTTCGTTGACAGACACAGTTGAATTTATCAAGTTGGCCGTTAAGAAAATTAGTTTAACTTTAATGAATCCTACTTCTTATGAGCAAATAATTGGTAATAGTTCAAAATCCCAATGAAACTATGAAATGAAAAAAGTGTAAAATGTAATCACTATTCTTCATTTAAGACACCTGTAAGAGATAATCCTCTCCCTTTCTTTTCCAAAGCAGCAAAAAGGCTTTTGGGGGAAGGAAATTCTTCCAATGAGGACATTTGTTCAATACTGTTTGGATACAGGTAGCAGGAACAAGCATTAACAAAGAAAAATGTACAATATTTGTAATGCTACTTTCACTAGCCATGAAAGGGACAGTCCCAGTCACTCTCCAATCACTTGCACAATAGCATCAAATGTCAATCTAATCCTATGGTGAGTGGGTTAATTGATCCACAAAAGCAAAACTTTCCACAAGTTCAGTTTCATATTGTGGCCAGCCAAATTGAACAGCCAGCTTGCAACTGCCAGAAGATAAGCAGAGGTTGTGCTCATTTTTCCATCTCTCCCAGCCATACATTTCCTCAAACCTAGCTACTCATTTGTGTTGGTTCTGATGCTTGCCAAATTATTTAACTGGATCCACTCACTAGCATGGAAATACCTATTTTTTTTTGCTACAATAACCTTTAGACATTCCAGCAAGCTGGATCAGGTTAAAAGTTTGATTGGAGAGTCAGTACAAGGTAAGGCTTCCTCTCTCTTTTGGCAGTTGCAGACTGTTGGTTCTACTCAAGGTCTGATATAAAATTGCAGCCTGGCCCCACTACAGCAGTGAATAATTCTTTTGATTGTGTGCTGCAAGCTTGGACAACAACCAATGGTAAAGAAAAGTGTCTGGGAAGGGAGAGGTGCTTGACCTCGCCTGCTGGTGGCAGTTACCCATCACGTGGGCTTGGGTGTAATACAACAACTGCTCCAAGAAACAGTGATGCTTCACTACATTCCGGACAAACACAGGCTGAGAAACACAGCAACTATAACTTCTGCAACACCGGCTGAGAAAGAACCAGGACTGTGAGGAAACTAAAAGTTCATTAACTCATCTTGGGTTCTAGAAAGCAGAGCTTTATGCATTCTTTTAAATAAAAATTTGCAAGGAAACCCAACCTCATCACACCTTTCACCTTTTCCCTCAAAGAGAAGAGTATCCCCAACTTTTAGCTAGCTGATCAAGCCAAAAGTAAATGTCTAAAATCAGCAATAAAAATGTAAATCTGGTAAAAGGGACAAATACAAAGGAGTTCAGTTTTAGTTTTTTGTTCATTAACATGGTTCATATCTTAAAAGTAAAGTAACTTAAACAGGACAAAGGCCTCCAAGACCAGACAAAATCTTAAAAAAAATGGAATTGAGGTTTCCAGAATAGAGACTACAGAATGTAAAGGTGACTGTTTATTGTAACACCAAAATAGAGCAGACTGATAAAACTCTTACCTTCAAAAAAGCCACCATAAATGGATTCTCCTCCTCTGCCATTTCCTTAAAAGAGGAAAAGTAACAGTTACAATTTAAAGTAACGATTAAAAGAGTCAAATTATGTGGAAGGTGCTTCATAATACTGATATACCTGCATCCAAGTCACTGACATTATTCTTCAAGATATGCAAACACAATCAAGATGCATCTTTGTAATCCAAAAGCAAAAAACTTGTAAAAAAAGGAAGTATTCTCCCATGTATTCAACAACAGTCTTCATTGTTTATTTCCCAGCAGCAGATACAATATTTTATTCTCACCTTCAACCTTTCAATAGGAGGTATTTAGTTCTCTGAATACGTGAGATAACAGAGCACAAGAGTGTGTGTGTGCATGCATGTATAGTTTATTATACAAGTTTTCATGGAAAGGTTCTCACACAGAAGAAAGGGAAAAAAACAGTGATAACTGTCAGAGAACAGAAATATAAGTAAATGGTTCTATACAGAACTTCTGCTATGTTTTATTACATAAGCATTAAAGTCTTCTTTAAACGTTCACATCATACCTTCACTGAAATCACCTCCTTGGATCATAAAATCTTTCACAACCCTGTGAAACAGACAACTTTTGTAATGCAATGGCTTTTGGGTGGACTTTCCTGTACCCTTTTCACCTAAAGAAGAGAATGAACAAAACCAAAAATTACTCTCTGCATCTGTAGAATCTTCATTACAAAAAAAGTGCAATGTAAGCACTTGACCAAAATCATCTATTATGCTCTGAAAAACTGGCTTGTGAGGTGGGCACCTACCTGTAATACCAGCAAGAAACTGCCATTTAAGAAAGCAGTGTGGAAACTACATTCTGTCTGTACAGTTATACCAGAAGAACTTCTTACTGACATTAGTATACAACTCTGGTCTCTTCCATGCAGTTTCACTGAAATTAAACATTCAGTTTACATTTATAACTGGTATTGCTCAGAAACATGCAAGAAATACTCAGATCTGTAGATAAAACACAGCAAGGTTAAGGTACCATAAAAGCTCGTAAGAAAGCCAAAGAGGCAGGGGAAAGGAGGAGGACTCTCATTCCCTCCCCTGCTCATGATGACAACTGCCATCTTCCTCTCTTATACCACATTATGCTTCAGCTACAACATAATGGCCTTTCCCAGCTATCCTCAAAGAGATAAGGTTTCTGCTGAGTTAGCAAGATGAATGGCTCATGGTGGGTCCTGTGAACAGCAGAGCCAACTTCAAGGTAACAGTCAGGTAATCAGTGGGACTACTCAGGGAAGACCGCTTCCTCCCTGTGCTGGCAAACAGTTAGACAGTATCCTCCTACAATCTTATCCTGAGCTATTAAACTGGCAGTTTTTGTCAAGGGCAGTTGCCTCTGAACTTAATCTGTAACAGACTAGTCTCCATTTGGATTTGAATAGCTAGAAAAAAACCCCACTTTTGATAAGAACTCTGATAAATGTGAAGCTGCGTATGTTCCACTAACGTGGCGTATGCCAGGAAAACACGCAGCTGATCCCTGTTTCACGGAGACAGCACACACTTTTCAAAACTGCCAGAAAAAAAGATGAGTAAGGAAAACAAATAAAATTTAAAAGTTTGAATTAGTTTGCTGATGATCAATATCATAAACTTTCTGCATATTTTTCTCACTATTCTTACATGTGTTAAGGCAGCAAAATAGTTCAGGATCTGAATTTGATTATGGATGTCAGCAACAAAGGATTAAACTTAGTCATACTTGTTGCTGACCTGAAATGCTGTTTAAAGACTTCAATTCACAAATTTAAGGCAGTAGCAGGGAGTAACACCTTTATTCAATAATCTGACTTCTGGGCAGTTGACAGCAGATCAAGAATGCCACGGTCATGTGTTAACATAGTCACAGCCTTTAAAAATGATTAAAGTTCAAATTTGTTACTAAATTTTGATAATCTGATTTTGTGGCAGTAAACCTAATGTCAGATCAGATAAAACCTACATTCCTGCAGATATCCCGAATGGTGTATTACATGTTCTAGTTAACTTAATGTGAATGTAATTATGTATCCACACTTGATTCAGATCATATTAGTACTGTTGAAGGATTCACTATTAACAGCTACAGACATTTGACCTGAAAAACAACCAAGCTGGAAGAAAAGGACACAGAAAAAGCTGAAGAAAGAAAGCATGTATGCTATTTATGTATTCACAGAATTATTCTTGTGACAATAAACTCAAGTTTTGCTAAGCTGTCAGCATTTGCAACAAAAGTATGCAGTCCACAGGAAAATAATTCTGTTTGTAAATGTTTCCAAGAGAGAATCTTCTGAGTATTTTCCTCAACAAATAAACTTTCAATAGGAGTAGAAAACACCAGTCTCCATCAAGAAATTAAAATAATGGAAAAAACAACTGATGAATACTAGCACTACCTTCCAAACTCCTCAAAGTATCATAAGACTGAAAAGTAAGTCTGCATGGTTGACCTCTTGCTGGCTACCTTTCAAGACTGGATTATGTTATATAATGTGAACAGCACTATCTGCTGGTAACAGAAAATCAGCTTACTTGCCTGTATTTAAAGTTGGTTAGTATATAGTCCCAGCAACACACTGAGCCGAAGCTACAACTGCTTTGACTCTACATCATGTATATGCTTGTATGTAAAATCAGCCAAATCTTTGGAGGTGTCAAGAACCAATGCTGACCTTACTTTCATATTTAAGAAAATGTCAGGAAAAATAACAGACATCAAACTAGTTAACATGGTATTACATTAAAAATTATAGATTAAATAGTAAAATCCACAAACCTGTGCAAAGGCAGCGAAAATTCTCACATGTCTTTGGACACACATCTGAAAACAATTCAAAGACCACTCTTCCAGCTAGGAAAAAAAAAGCACCGTATTTATTGTGAAGTTATGGTATTTGTATTATTCTTATACATATCTCATATGAATATCATGCTACTGAATCAATATTTTCATTTTCTTACCGGGTACATTGTTGATGGCTATGTCAAAAAAGCAACGAGGTCTCTGGACCTTTACTCCCATGGCTTCAGAAGTCTAAAAACTGTAAGTAATAAAAATAAAATTTAGTTTTTCCTTCTGTGTACTGAAATAATGTGTAAGTCAATACAAAACGCAATAAAAACTGCAGAAAAGCAAACAAAAAAACCCCAGACAGCAAACATAAGTATTTTTTAGAAGTTCAGACAACTTTAGAAGTACTTTAGGTCATTCTCATGTATTGTAGCCCCAAATTAGTGATTTTCTTCATGTTTGCTGCAGTAACATTAAATTTAAACTTGAGTGCTATACTTCAGGTGGGGAAATACAAAAGGAAAAGATACTGTAAGGTATGGGCAAGACTTAAACATTCAATTTTCAAATTTCAAAATTCAGTATTTCCTGGATTCCTGTCATGGCAGTTACCAGACATTGTATCAATTAGAATCCAAACCATTCTGGACAAAAAAAATACAACAGTGTAGCTGTTCCACAACTGCTGCTAAATCAAATTATTTTGGCTTTTCATTATTACTTTTCCTTTTATGTCATTGTCTATCTCTTAAGACACCATCACTGGTAACATTTAAAAGATGTATAGATGCATTATGCTGCTTAAGGACATGGTTTAGTGGTGGACTTGGTACTGTTAGATTTACTATTTGAATCAATGGTCTTAAGGGGTTTTTCCAACCTAAATGATTCTATGATTCCTTATAGAGAATTTTAATGCAACTTTTCCCTTAGATTACATAAATCCTTTTATTTTTGTGTAACAAGCTATGTCTTAATTCCATTTGCATTTCCAACATTCCAACATTATGTACAACCATATTCTTTTGTTTTCTAAATCCCTATCCTCTCTGAGTTACTTCAGACTGGGGAAAAAAAAAAACAAACAAACAGTGACAGCAAAAAGATCTGTAAGATAGGACTACCTTTTCCAGAATTTGGAATACAATCCATACAGTTTCAGTCCTAATTATTTATTGCCAGAAAACATGGCTCAAATCTAGCTGACATACTGCACACATCTCTCCTAAAGCTTCACTCATAGCTGTACCACAGAACATCCTTGAAAAATTCAGTTGTCACCATCTGTCACCCTTAGCATATGAACAAGAGGCGGTAAGAAACCAAGATAGCAGTGTAATCATGTGAGCCTCTATTTCCTCTACTTGTGCTGTCACTCCTAACATTTTGCTAAGATTACACAGCAAAAATCACAAGAACAATGCAGGACTGGTTTAAATTAAACACCACTCAGTAGTTAATTATTCATGTGATTTTTAGCATGAGAAGATTTTAAAAAATGCAGAATCTCATCAGAGA
The DNA here is from genome assembly GCA_013399195.1 of Dicrurus megarhynchus. Taxonomy (NCBI): domain Eukaryota; kingdom Metazoa; phylum Chordata; class Aves; order Passeriformes; family Dicruridae; genus Dicrurus; species Dicrurus megarhynchus. The sequence goes on along the minus strand of VXAD01012650.1, from coordinate 430,214 downwards.
TTCTCCAGGTGTGTAACAAATACATTCATACACACAGGCCAGTCACTGGTCAAAAGCAGCAGGCTTATCTCAGTCTGCTTGAACTGAATTAGCATTTCTCTCCTATAGTACAACCAATTTTGCAGCCAGCAGAGAAACAAATAGAGCAAATGCCCATAGCTGAAAACTTCGATGCCATCAGGTTAGCAGGAGGCTGCCCAGGTCACCACACTGCTGCACAGACTTCAAGCAGTGCAAGGAAGGCGGTGGCGTGGCCAAGGGAGCGGATGAGATAGGTGGGAGTGGACAGACTGCTTTCAGCACTGAGACCAGCCTAAAGGACAGCCAGCAGCTCACTGTCGGCAGCAGAACAGACTATACAGCTGCACGGGGGTACTTTCTTCAAGGAAACCTTTCACAATAAATGTTATAATAAATATCGTTTGGTGCTAGAACTGACAGTTTTAACTGAACTGAGACCTCTAAGGAGCATCAGTACCACAACTGATTGACTGCTTGTACCCAAACTTTAAGCATTTAATTCTAGTGCTTAAGTGAGAAGGAATTTCCTGCTTTACAAGCAATCTGCTTGAGGTGTAGAGATATGACTTAACATTTATATACAGTATTTTAGACAAATGAAATGACAACTATCTTAATTCGTGACACAATTTTTATGTCAAACACTGATTATGACTAAAGCGAAATTGTGAAATAAACAGAAACATACCTATGTCAGTCAACTTTTAGCTGTTTTGCAGAGAATGGGTAAGAGAAAGCAGAAATAAAGAATTATACCCGACTCCATATTCCCACCAAGTTTTCTCAATTTGATGTTCTTCTACCTCTACATTGTTTCATGAACAGTGGAACAAAGTTAGTCCATATTCTAACCATTACCTCCGATGTACCTTGCACCTTCCCTAAATCCTCCAACAATATCCCCTAACCACCGGCTTCACTTGTTTCCAAATGACAGGCATGGCAATGGGTCGGTACAAACCCCCTGAACAGACAAACACCAAGCCAAGCAAATGTATCTCACTCTCGAGCTCATGGTGCCTAGAAAATCAGGCTAAGATATCAGTGACATTTATCCTGCCTATTTCACAAGTCAAGTGAGAGTTTCTTCTCCAATACACTTAAGTATCCTTTGCACTGTTATTTTAGGCAGACCTTTTCCTGATGTGCTACAGGGAAAACTAACAAGTTACAAATGATCCTTAAAGTAATAATTTCTATTCATGTAGTATGTGACACCAAACACAAGCTTCTACATACTGATCATTTAAAACCTGTCTGTATTAAAAGCAAGTACAGGGGGTCTGAATGCTAAATACAGAAACAACAAAGAAAAACACCATAAATATGCCAAGAACAAAGTCAGAAAATACCAAGAATGAAGTCAGAAAGCTACAACTAAAGCTCAGTAGCACTACATGTCTGGTAACAATAGGGCTTAAATCACTTGTGCTATTTCTCTCTCAAAATTTATTTTCAGTTATAATGTGGATATTCTTAACCCTCAATACCTTGCATTTTTAAATTGTGAACTTGATGGAATTTCACTATTGAAAGGAATATGAACTTGATGTCAACCTACAAGATGCTCACTATACATACATTAAAAAAATCTGCTATGCAGGAGGACCATCTTGGTAAGTCAGCTCACTTTTTCCTTCCAAAACTCTAAGAAAGGACAAAGTAACAGCCCAAGTACCATCCTGAAATTTTCAAGCCATTCACCATTCTCAACCATCTTCTGTTTGAAGAAGCTCTTACTAAGTCTAGGTAGAATCTATGATCAAAAAAACCCTAAAGCCAACCAAGCACCAAGAACATCACCTCAGCATATCTAAAAAAAGGAACTTGTTTCTTTTACGTCTGAAAGTAGAATTACAGTTCAGCTTACAGCATATTGGTATTTGTTGACAAATACACCGCAAGTACTTAGTCTTGTCAGAACAGCTGCATCCACAACCAACATTTCACCAACTGTGTCCCTCAGGAACATTACATTCACATTACTTCACAACTCCATCAGTCTCATTATTTTGTTTAAATATTTGCAGGATAAAGCTGGCCAGCTCAAGGCCAGGCTGCCAGCAGCTCTCTTCCTTCAAAAAATGATCTGTGCCAATGGAAAAAGATAACTATCCCAAACTGTTCACAAGTGTCTTTCTGCCAGTGATTATTCACTGATATTTGTTGATATACTTAAAAAACACATCTTGGGGAATTTTGTTTCCAAAATCACCTGTGCTATCAGGGATCTGGTAATAATACTTTTTAACACATACTAGAACCTTTTGATTGAACAGGCAAGAAAGCACTCACAGATGCACATCAACTGAAGTATCAGTGTGTCATGCATCCCAAAGAAGCTGACAGCAAGCAGCAATACAGTAGTATTTCCTAGTTCTATAGGAGGGAAAAAACAACTTTATTTATAACTGTGCTGAACAGGTCATGGGACTACTGATTTGTTTCAGCCCCAGTATAGGACAGAATAGTAAGCAAAGATATATTTAGTAGGAAAAAGATATATTGTGTCCTATTCTTTCACTTCTTTCCCTGTCATCACCGATTCTTCCAGATTTTGAATTTCTCCTTTGTCTGGCCTTTGTATGGGCTTCCTCACATCAACTTACAGTTACCTGCACTGATCTTCATTCAATGTCCAAATGACATGAACAATAAAGTACATAAATTCACATTCCTACCATTTTGTTTCACACCATCTACAAATGCAGGAAGACTAAACTACATTGATACATACTTCAAAGACAGGCATCTAGAATTTCCAGAAATGTATTTTAAAGCAAAACTTTGCGTTCAGAAAATGCAAATGCACAAAGTGAACACTGAACATATATTCTTTAAGGCTGTGGCCGCAGTCACTTGGAGACAATATAAATGCGGGCTGACACTACAGCAGAGGGTTCCCACACCCACATGTTTAGCTCGCATACAAGTGGATACCTGGCTGCATAAAAGCAACCTCTCCCTCACTCCCCCCCACGGAAAGATATAGCAGCAGCACATATCAGCTCAAAGTGAAGGCAGAGACACAGACTAAAAATGTTACATGTTCATTCCAGTACGGATAAAACTAGAAGTGAATTTATGTTTGTGAAATAGGAGACATGAAAATTTGTTCATAGTTCCATTCCTGTGACAGAGCTTGCAGCTGAGTTAGCGTGATACCAAAGATGTGAACAACAAAAACCTAAACAGACCAACCCTTAATCCCCATAATTTCCTCAGCATTTTTTCCCAAATGTCACCATCTTTTCCTCTGTACTTCATGATCTGAAAACTCTGAATTAGCAGCAGTGACATCTAAGGAAATGAATTTTTTTTCATCTCACTAATCAGCAGCACAGGACTTTTGTTGTCAGATTTAGGAATAATGTATTACACTAGAATACATTTCAGATTTAGGATGATGTCTTTGCAATCATGTGAATTTAACACACCTATAAGAAAAGAACAAAATATCTGCTTTCTACACAGGTCTATGAAATTTATGCAGGAAGACTTTCTAGCCATCATTATAAATCACACATTAAAAGCTTTCAATCTGACTGCCCCTTCCAAAAAAAAGCCAACCATAAAATAAAACTTTCAACATTTTTGCAGGCAAAAAGGGATTGACACCACTTTCCACTAGGCCTCCTCCTCTACAATAATGTCACAAGTCTTTACTGGACTACTGACATAGGATTTGTCTCCATCTAAAAAAGGGAATCAGACACCTGGCAATATCAACTGTTGTCTTCCATGGACATGAGGCAAGGGAGACTTAAGAAAGTATCACCCTTAGATAGGTCCTGACTAAATACACAGGACATACTCGTAACCCTACCGCTCTGGTAGTTCACTTACATCACTGTCAGTATGATTTTTTGCAATTATGAACATGAATTTAGTCTTCTTGTACTACAGTATAAGGAACGCACACCCAGTTATAACACCACACCTTGGAGAGCATACGATTCAGCTGAGAACATAGTAACATTCTGAAACTGTTTAAACAGAAATACATGTTCCTACTGGATCATCCCCATTATTTTTCCAGAAAAGGGATACTTACAATGAAAAATGTTAAAATATCTAATCACCTTCTTGTCACTTGCAAGTAAAAGTCTTTGTTGTCAAGTCTTAGTCACGATTTTCTATTATCTAATTTATGCAGAAAGTGCTTTTTCCCTGTGTTACAATTTGTGAAAAAATACAGGTGTTTTCTATCAGGTCTGTGCACAAATAAGTGCACTTGTTGGTGTGAATTTGCATAGGCCTGAACCCATGAACTTTTATTTTAAAGCTTAAAAGGTGCTAAGAAAAGGCAAGTTTATGCTTTGTATGAAGGGGGAAAAAAACCTTTTATGGGGTGTAATCTCCAAGTCATGTAAATCCCAAACTGAATTTCAGTAGTGGAATCCTTTCCTACCTGTTACTGAAGATAAGCGTAAGTAAGGCAAGATAACCATGCAACAGTAGGAGACAGCTCTGAATGCTGACCTGTTATTTGTCAACCATAACCAAAAAAACCTTGCTGTATCATCTTTTATTCTCATGTTCTACTCCCTTCTCTACCCCTCTAGATCCCTTCTATGCCTCATCCCAGCCTCTGACCTAAACCTCACTGCATTAGAAGATGGCCAGATCTTTTCCCTGGCACTCACTGACTCCGCTTCCAAATGGAAGATGGCTCCTAAATTACCATCACATGGAGGAGTGAACCGGTAGTGGAGAAATCATGCTGCAACACAGTAAAATCCTCCACTCCATTACATATTCTTCACTCTAAATTCCCTCATAATCCCCAGATTTTCCAAGATCCTATGAGACGAAAAAACCCAAATCTTCTCTTGATAACAGCTTGATGACTGCTAGCTAATTAAAAAAATGTTTGTTTCACAGAAGAGGACTGAAAGAATGGGAAGTCTTAACATGAAATATAGTCCCAAAGGATGCTCTCAGAGAACTACTGATGCTGCTATCCTTTTTATGCTCCCCTTCAGATCTACTTCACATACAGGAAACTACATTATTTCTGAAATATTTATAAATAATTTTTACAAACTGATAAAGCAAGCTCTGTGAGTTTACACAAACTAATACTTCATAAATCATGTCTAACTTCCAAATTGTTACCATATTTTTATCATGATAGCACCCAAAAATTTGAGCCACACTGGACCCTAATGCAATGGGAAACAAAATGGCAGGAAAAAGATAAAAGAAAAAAAAACCCACACCAACCTAAAAAAACCCCAGGAACATTTATCCTTGTCCAAAACAGTCTCTTCTGCAGGCAATATAGAAAAAAACCATGAAACCCCCAAAACATTCTCTCAAAAAAGATACGCCTTAGAAAATAGACTATATGTAAGATAACGGTCTGATGCTTCTCTGAAAGCAGGTCTCAGATGATTACTAAATATAATTAACTTAACCAGTCAAACATTAGGAAACTACTGGCCAAAGTGACTTTATCATTACTGATAATTTTTCTAATTGTGACTGAAATGAAAGGCAACATTTAGCATTACAACAGATATTCCGTCCACAGTTTCAGTAAACTATTTCTTTTAAGTCTCTCTCTTCAAAGCCTCTTCAGGGCCTCAGAGTACAGCCATATATACGTAGTACTTATAGTTTGGTCATGGCTGCAATTCAATACTCAAAAAAGTCTTTGGAACGCCTTAGGAAATCCCTAAAAGAGAGAGGCAGAGGAGTCCCCTACCACACACGGTAGCTCCTGCAGGCTCCACTTCCCTAGGAGAGGCCTGCAGAAGGGAGAGCATGTGGCACGCAGACAGCCCCGTTCCTTCCCCGTCTAGGGGAGGAGGGAAGACTCATTCAAACTCCCCAGCAGCACCCGAGCCCGACCAGGGTGCTCGCTGCGGGCACAGACCCGCGTCTCGCCAGGTCGCGGAGAGATACAGCCGGCCTGGCAGACCCGACCCCGGCGCGATGTGCTCCAGGCCCCGGGCGCCGCTTCATCCACCCCTGCTGCTCCCGCCTGCCTCGGGCCGCGCTCGCAGCTCCTCACACCCCTTCCCTCTCAGGGGCCGCCCTCACCCGGGATGCGCCGAGAGCCGCGGCC